>CP092870.1:61967376-62019597 GCA_030710605.1 Cordylochernes scorpioides | reverse complement strand
GAAGTAAAAAGTAGATGAAATTGAAAAAAAAAATGATTTTTACATTTATACAAAGTTTATCCAATAATTTCCCGGGAAAGGCAAATATAAGATAAAAATGGTATATTTATGTGATAAAAGAGAAAAAACTCTTAAAAACACCTAGAGATTTAGCAACCCCACTGAAGACGCTGAGAACTATTTCAGAAAAGAAAAATATAGCAATAGATCTCTATAATTTCTACAGATCATTTGTAAATAGATTCATACAGGTAGTGAGGAAAGTTTTAGAATAGATGTGTAAATAAATCCCCTTTCAAATAAAGGCTCACGTGCACATGGAGAAAGGGAGGAAAAATTACTGTATTATTTTGTTGTTGTATGGCGAATCCATACAGGGCAATGGCCCCTAATAAAAGCTTTTTTTGTCATTGTTGTTTGTTGATAAAAATGGAGAGACTAAGAAAAAGTGTATTAGTATTTTTCGAAATACTACTCTCCCGTATCTATAAACAGCTTCTATATTTTCTCCTATGCATAAAAACAGTTACAAAAGTCGTATTTCAGGATATTTTTCAATACCTTTTTCAATTCCTCTTTGATAGTTTTTCTATTGTCGAAAACTCTCCCTTTCAGTCATTATACCCTTATATATATTTTTTTTTTGTAAATAGAGCAATCCATAAATAAATCTTCAATTAAAAAGACATATATTGGATCAAAATATCATTTATTTTACCAATATTTCAGTTGGCTGAACGCCAACCTTTATCAAGGTGTTATAACATATTAATGTGTGTCAACAACAGTATGTGGCGCTGAGTTTGTTGTTGACACACATTAATATGTTATAATACCTTGATAAAGGTTGGCTTTCAGCCAACTGAAATATTGGTAAAATAAATGATATTTTGATCCAATATTTGTCTATTTAATTATAGATCAAACTATTCAGTAAAGTATACCACCAGATGTCGTGACTTCCCTTAATATATCCTATTGTTGTTGTTTCCTGTTGGCCGGCTCAAATCTTTTGGAATTATGTAAATAATATTTTGTTTTCTTTATTCTTAAGCCTTAAGTCAGGCAGTAATTTTCTCAAGTTATGTTTTAAATATTTTTAATAAGCATCCCAAGAAGGGTGTGTACATGCCATTTCATTCAACTAAAAAAATGAACAAAAAATAACATATATACAGTAAAAGCAGTCGTCTATTTCTATCCATCATGATTATCATAGCCTGTACCACGTGTACTAGGAATAAGCAAAAAAGTATCGAAAGAAGCCAAGGATAAGAAAAATGCTAAAAGAAAACGATCCATTCTCCTCTGAAGAGTAAAAAATGAATAAAAAATAACTTCGCGATTATTAAATCCTTAAAAGTCGGGAAAAATGGCCAAGCCAGATGCCATTTCTCCACAGTTATTAAAAACAACAAGGAGCGAGGTGTGAAATGGAAAAAAAAAAACATTTTAAAAAAATCCAATATCTTTCTCACTTCCCATTTCAGAAAGTAAATATACTAAAAGGTATTTTTTTTTATGAGACTTTCAAATTTAGAAAAAGAATATTTGGCATTTTTCAATAAATACGGGTGATTCCTTTTTCATTTATTATTTAGGAATTTTGAGACGCTAGATGTTTTTTATATCACGTTTGTCAATTTCTCTTTGTGTAGTTTTGTTGAGAAAATAATGAAATCTGAATTAAAATAGGAAAGTTTCTATTCAGGCAAACGATGTTGTTGTTCAAATACTTATAGATAAGTAGAATTGAAATTTATTTATATACGGAATAAAACTTTTAAACACAAATGTTTCTATTATATACAGTACACCAAGCATGTCAAACTCGCGGCCCGCGGGCCTCATGCGGCCCACAACGAATAAATTTGCGGCCCACCAGACAATATATTTTAATAATTTTTTTTTATAAATAAAAAAAAATTAATAAAAATTTGTAGCCTAATTTTCAAAAATTGTAATTTTACATAAAATCATTTATTAATAACGAACCACTGGTCGCCATACATAAGTCGTAAGTTTTGTACCTACATACATAACGTATGAGAAGAGAAAATAGAGGTAACCCGGGCTCCTGGAGCGTAAATCGCCAACTACCCGGGTCATAACGTATGTACATCACCATAAGTATTGTGTGCCTTAAAGTTTAAAGAAAATATTCTTTCGGAGTACTAGAATTTTTTTTTTTTTAAGTTACGTTCAATAATTTGTGCAGTTATTCTGTGTCTGGTAAGTTAAAAATTATTAATTTTTATTATTTTTTTAAATATTAATTAAAACGTTTTATTATTTTGTGTTAGCGATTACTAATTTTTTTCAGACTTTTGTATTCAATATGTCTTCATCAAAACCAAGTGGCAGTAAAACTAAATGAAAAATTGCTGACGAACATAGGAATTTTCAAGAAAAGTGGGAATTAGAGTATTTTTGCTCTGAAGTAAAAGATAAAATCATCTGCTTGATATGTAATAATGCTATTAGGGTACCAAAATTATATAACACTAGACGAATGACCCGGGCAACGCCCGGGTTTACCCGATTAAATGTTTTATTCAAACACTATTTGTTACAATTATAAATTGGCGCCGTGGATGTCACTCTTGTGAAACGTCCCGCTCCAAACTTTACAGTCAGATTAGTTACGATATAAATCTTCAAATCGAGCGAGCGTCTATAAATATTTCGATTTAGATCAAGTATTCTAATTATTAAGCGAACACTATTATTAATAAAATTTTGAGAAGATTTCGATTTTAAACGTATTTATAACCTTGATAGAGGGCGCTGTTCGTGAGCTAAGTAGAAAAATTTGAATATATAGTTTTAATATTTAATTTATATATATAATTTAAAATAGCCTATCGTTTCCTCGTATTTTTTTACCTATGTATGGAAATTTTGGTTTGAATTAGTGAACTACTGCGAATTTGTATACCGGACATACAAACCAACAAACAAACAAACATACAAACATTCATTTTTATATATATAGAAGAAGAAGATATAATATAAATGAGTTTAAAAATTGTTTAAAAAAATGCATCGGCCGGGAATCGAACCCGGCCCGCGTGGCAGGCGAGCATTCTACCACTGAGCCACCGATGCGTTTACAAAATGGCCATATTTGGGTATTCATTCCATTCCGGATTACTCCGCGTAAAAAAAAAAGTTCTTCAAATGAAAAAAAGAAATAGCCAAAAATACTAAGCAAATTGTATCCAAAAAATTTTCTCAGGTTTATAAAAAGCGACATGCAAAATTTGGTACCAATTGGTTCAGTAGTTTTTGAGTTTATCGCGAGACAGACAGACAGAAATTGACTTTTATATATATATAGAGATTAGTGTTTAGGTATTTGATTTAATTCATATAGTTGATATAATAGTATATATTTATATTATATTTTTTATAAATTAGTTTTAAAAATTGTAAAAAAAAAATGCATCGGCCGGGAATCGAACCCGGGCCGCCCGCGTGGCAGGCGAGCATTCTACCACTAAGCCACCGATGCTTTAAAAAAAATGGCCATATTTAGGTATTCATTCCATTCCGGATTAGTCCGCGAAAAAAAAAATAGTTCTTCAAATTAAAAAAATAAATAGCCGAAAATAATAAGCAAAATGTAGCCAAAAGTTTTCCTCAGGTTTATAAAAAGCGACATGCAAAATTTGGAACCAATTGGTTCAGTAGTTTTTGAGTTTATCGCGAAACAGACAGACAGACAGGAATTAACTTTTATATATATAGAGATAGAGATTAAACGTCATTATGAACAACATAAATCAAAATATCATACCTACGAAGGTTTAATGAGACAAGAAAAGTTAAAAGAGTTCAAGTTGGGAATGAAAAAAACAACAGTTTATGTTTACTAAAGTATCACAAGAGAGTGAAGCGGCGGCGCATGCAAGCTACGTTTTATCGGAGATGATAGCTAAACACTCAAAACCTTTTACTGAAGGTGATTTCATCAAGGAATGTTTAATTAAAGCTGCAGAAATTGTTTGTCCTGGAAGTGTGAAGACGTTTCAAGCAATATCTTTGTCTCGAAATACCGTTGTGGAAAGAGTTACTGATATGGCCAGAAATTTGAATGATCAGATAAAAGAAAAATCATCTTGTTTCGAAGCATTTTCCATTGCCTGTGATGAGAGTACGGACATTGGGGGCGTAGCTCAGTTAGCTGTTTTTTTTCGAGCTTGCGACACGGATTTCAACATTTTTGAGGAATTATTGGAACTAGTACCGATGCATGGCACTACTACAGGAGAAGATATATTTAATTGCGTTTATGATCTTCTGCAAAAATACAATTTACCTTAATCAAAATTGACTTCTGTAGCAATAGATGGAGCTCCTTCAATGACTGGAAAAACCAACGGTTTCGTAGAATTACTGCTAAAAAAACTAAGTGAAATTTCTGATGGTTCCAATATTCATCATACGCATTGCATTATACATCAGGAAGTATTATGTACGAAGGTAATAAAAATGGAAAATGTGTTGACACCTATCAAAAAATTAAGCAATTTCATAAGATCCCGAGGTTTAAATCAGCGACAGTTCTCTCTGTTCTTAACTGAATTAGAAAGCGAATATTCAGGTTTATCATACTATACCGAGGTACGTTGGCTATCATGCTCCAAGGTTCTCAAACAATTTTGGGACTTGAAAGAAGAAATATGTCAGTTTTTAATAACCAAGAATCAAGACATCACTTTGTTTTCTGATCAAGTATGGTTGCAAGATTTTTCCTTCATGGTTGACATAACAAAACACTTGTCGGATTTAAATTTGAAACTGCAAGGAAAGGATCAGATCATTACCAACATGTGTGACCAAGTTAATGCATTCAAATGTAAGCTAGTTCTTTGGGAAAAGCAGTTGAAAAACGAAGATTTAATGCACTTTCCGACATGCAACATGTACAAATCAAGTTTAGATGAAACTGCATCGTATCAAAAATATGCGGAAAAAATTTTAAGTCTTAGAAATGAATTTGAAACAAGGTTTTCTGATTTCAAATCTTTGGAAGGCATGTTTACTTTGTTTTCTTCGAATTTCTCGATAGATATAGAATCAGTACCTAATCATATGCAAATGGAGGTAATAGATATCCAGTGCGATTCAGATTTAAAGGCAAAATTCAATGAAGTTGGCGTTTCTGAATTTTATAAATATTGGCCAGCCAGATTTAAAAACACTCGAAAATTAGCATATGAAATTATATCCATGTTTGGAAGTACTTATCGGTGCGAGCAGTTATTTTCACTTATGAAAGGAAATAAGTCTCCAATCAGATCGAGAATTACTGACGTTCACCTTTGGTCAGTTTTAAAATTAATCACTGCGAACAAGATTTCCCCCGAAGTAGGAAAGATGGTAGCAGAAAAGAGATGCCAAATATCAGGGAGAAAATATTAACTTTACTTTCTTTTTTCTTATTAGTATTTTCAAAAATAAACCTACATAAATGTTACTATAAAAATTTAATTACTTGTTTTCTTTTTTTGCGGCCCACATAATCTTATTACTTTTTTATTTGGCCCGTGTTAGGATTTGAGTTTGACATGCTTGCAGTAGAACCTCCCTTTAGCAGACACCCCGCTACCGTACACCTCTCTATAAAGGACAGTTTTCATTTGCAAAATTACCATTTTTACTATTTAGTAACTCTCCAATAAGACGACACCTCTCCCTGAAAGACACTTTGACTCTGTAACTAGGTGTTGTCCTTTACAGAGAGGTAATTCTACTGCATTTAGTAACTCTCCAGTAAGAGGATACCTCTCCCTAAAAGACACTTTAGCTCTGTAACTAGGTGTTGTCCTTTACAAAGAGGTAGCTCTACTGTATTTAGCAACTCTCCAGTAAGAGGACATCTCTCCCTAAAGGACACTTTTGCTCTGTAACTAGGTGTTGTCCTTTACAGAGAGGTAGTTCTACTGTATTTAGCAACTCTCCAGTAAAAGGACACCTCTCCCTAAAGGACACTTTGGCTCTGTAACTAGGTGTTGCCCTTTACAGAGAGGTAGTTATACTGTATTTAGCAACTCTCCAGTAAAAGGACACATCTCCCCAAAGGACACTTTGGCTCTGTAACTAGGTGTTGTCCTTTACAGAGAGGTAGTTCTACTGTATTTAGCAACTCTCCAGTAAGAGGATACCTCTCCCTAAAAGACACTTTAGCTCTGTAACTAGGTGTTGTCCTTTACAAAGAGGTAGCTCTACTGTATTTAGCAACTCTCCAGTAAGAGGACATCTCTCCCTAAAGGACACTTTTGCTCTGTAACTAGGTGTTGTCCTTTACAGAGAGGTAGTTCTACTGTATTTAGCAACTCTCCAGTAAAAGGACACCTCTCCCTAAAGGACACTTTGGCTCTGTAACTAGGTGTTGTCCTTTACAGAGAGGTAGTTATACTGTATTTAGCAACTCTCCAGTAAAAGGACACATCTCCCCAAAGGACACTTTGGCTCTGTAACTAGGTGTTGTCCTTTACAGAGAGGTAGTTCTACTGTATTTAGCAACTCTCCAGTAAGAGGACACCTCTCCCTAAAGGACACTTTGACTCTGTAACTAGGTGTTGTCCTTTACAGAGAGGTAGTTCTACTGTATTCATAAACTCTCTGGTAAGAAGATATCTCTCCCTAAAGTACACTTTGACTCTGTAACTAGGTGTTGTCCTTTACAGAGAGGTAGTTATACTGTATTCATCAACTCTCCAGTAAGAGGACACCTCTCCCTAAAGGACATTTTGACTCTGTAACTAGGTGTTGTCCTTTACAGAGAGGTAGTTCTACTGTATTTAGCAACTCTCCAGTAAGAGGACACCTCTCCCTAAAGGATACTTTGACTCTGTAACTAGGTGTTGTCCTTTACAGAGAGGTAGTTCTACTGTATTCATCAACTCTCCAGTAAGAGGACACATCTCTCCCTAAATAATACTTTGGTTCTGTAAATAGGTGTTTTCCTTCTCTTTCAATTTATTAATATAATTAATTCATAGTTTGAATCAAAAATGCTATCAATACTTGAGTTAACTAGAAATATTAGCAAATTTGAAAATTCGAAACTATTATAGATGCGTAAGATTCTTTTTAAAAATAAACATTTTCTACTGTCCTTACTGCAATGGAAAAATTAAAAGGAGGGTCTGGATCATCAGTGGTGAACCCTCCCAGCGGTTTCGCCAGTTTAATCTACCATACCGCTGTTATATTGCATTTTTCGATCTTCCTTTTATAATGATACTGATGCTAGACTCGTATATATTTATAATTGTATATGTAATTCTGCTGTCCTCAAAACCTATATCCATAGTTCATTTAAAATACCCATTCCAAGAGTCTAGCATCAGTATCACTATAAAAGGAAGATCGAAAATGCAATATAACAGCGGTATGGTAGATTAAACTGGCGAAACCGCTTGGAGGGTTCGTCACTGATGAGCCAGGCCCTCCCATTAATTTTTTCATTGTAGTAAGGGCAGTAGAAATTGTTTATTTTCAAAAAGAATCATACCCGTCTATAATAATTTCGAATTTTGATAACAGATGACGCGCTAATTCATCATAATTACTGAATTTATTATATATAAAGGGAAGTAGGAAAGTAGAGCTATATCCGGGGAATTGATGGACGCCAAGGTTTATCCACATGGTATAATTAAGTTTCAAGCAGCGACCCCATTGTCCAGTTGTCCTATCTGGACAATTGAGTTTGTCTTCCTCATTATATAGAACTGGGCTTGGTATAATTGGATTACTTTGACAATGGCTTATTGTACATATTTGCATACTCTCCCCGTGAGTATTTTGACAATATATATATATTATGATGCATTAGGGTGTCATCTGTTTGTACATATTTGCATACTTCCCCTGTAAGTATTTTAATTTTAACAAATATATATGCATTTAAACCAGTCTATATCGTCCCCTCTAAATAGCGCCCGATTTTAAACACGTAGTACGATGCGATTTACATTAAAAGTGACCTATTTATAGTACCCCTCTCTTTATAGCACCCTATTTTGGTGAGTCCCAAGAGGGGGCGCTATAGACAGGTTTAACCGTATTATAATGCATTAGCGCGCCATCTGTTATCAAAATTCGAAACTAGTATAGACGCGTATGATTCTTTTTAAAAACAAACAATTTCTTCTGTCCTTACTGCAAAAGAAAAATTAATGGGAGGGATCCCCCCTGGTTCATTAGTGCTGAACCCTCTAATTAATATTTCCATTGCAGTAATGACAGTAAAATGGTAAATTAAACTGGTGAAACCGCTGGGAGGGTTCATCACTGATGAGCCATATGTAATTCTACTGTCCTCAAAGCTTATGTCCATAGTTCATCTAAAATACCCATTCCAAGAGTCGAGCATCAGTATCACTATAAAAGGAAATTTCAAAAATGCAATATAACAGCGGTATGGTAAATTAAACTGGCGAAACCACTGGGAGGGTTCACCACTGATAAGCCAGGCCCTCCCATTAATTTTTCCATTGCAGTAAGGATAGTAGAAATTGTTTATTTTTAAAAAGAATCATACGTGTCTATAATAGTTTCGAATTTTGATAACAGATGGCGCGCTAATGCATCATAATATCCAATCAACTAAGAATGACGAAAAGTAGAAAAAGTGGAAAAACAAACCCACCTTGAAAATCAATCAAGCCAGACAAAACTTTCTCAAGAACAATATCCCCAAGGACATGAGGACCCAACGACATCAATATATATTGTAAATGAACAAACCCTGTACATCCCCCACAGTAAATATGATGATCTAGGTTGCTCTTTTTGAACGCTAGCACCTAATATATTCATTTGGAACTTGGATAATGATATTGTTACGTCGTACCCAGACACTGTACTTTGTCTACTCAGGATGCCACAAAGATACACATGTGAGTTCGAAGGGATTGCAGCTAAAGTTAGCGCTTTATTGTATCTCACTTAACAGAAGGAATACAACAGTGGGACTTGTCTTCAACTTCCCCGTCAGAAGAATCTTTGGTGCCGTGGACGTCCTCTTGTGAAACGTTCCGTTCCACACTATTCAAGACCAGCCTGGACTACACCGTATTGTAGGTCGCTCCGATGTCAGTCTCTCCTGGCACAGTCTTGTAGGATCATCCACACGCCAGGATATAAGTCGTCACGTCTTCTCTTCGCCACAGATGCCACCAGACTCTGTCCTCCCCCACACAGGAATGCTGTTTTTAACGCCTGCAACATGGCAGCTGGAGTCCACCCCTCTTTACCCAACTTTACTCTGGTATCTTGGCATCCATGTAACAATATGATATGCATATATGCCAATTTACATAGACAATAATAAAATGTTATGCAAATCACAAGAATCTGAATTGTCACTTTCAACAATTATCAAGAATGGACGACGTAGTTGGACTCCATCAGACTTCTGGTACACATCATTTGACTGTATTGACTCATCCATTGATGAGCTCTACTCTTCCCCAGCACAGACACCATCAACAAGCTCTACAGACTTGATACCCTGATATGATTGTTGAGTGGAGATAAGAAAGAAGAAGAGACATCCTCAGCACAAACACCATCAAAAAGCTCTACAGACTTGATACCCTGATATGATTGTTGAGTGGAGATAAGAAAGAAGAAGAGACTCATCCCCAGCACAGACACCATCAACAAGCTCTACAGACTTGATACCCTGATATGATTGTTGAGTGGAGATAAAAAAGAAGAAGAGACTCATCCCCAGCACAGACACCATCAACAAGCTCCACAGACTTGATACCCTGATATGATTGTTGAGTGGAGATAAGAAAGAAGAAGAGACTTCTGGTAAGTTCTGTTTGTTATTCTATCTAGATACATTCTGTACGAAAATTCACATTGAAGTAAACACTAAAGAAAATGTAGAAATGCTCAATCATTAACATATATTCTGTGTATTACTGTGTGTTTAAACATTCTTATATTTAAATAAAAAGGCATATATTGAATCAAAATATCATTTATTTTACCAATATTTCAGTTGGCTGAACGCCAACCTTTATCAAGGTGTTATAGCCAACTAATATATTGTAAAATAAATGATATTTTGATCCAATATATGCCTTTTTAATTAACATTTTATTTATGGATTTCTTTATTTTCAAAACATTCTAATATATTTTGAAAATAGAGCAATCCAATATTTAAATCATTAAATAATAAAAAAGACATATATTGGATTGAATAAAAGATATTTTACCAATATTTCGGTTGGCTGCACACCAAACCTTTATCAAGGCATTATTTGTTTGTATATAATGCTGCGCTGAGATTGTGTATACAAAAATGTAATACCTTTAATAAAGGTTAGCGTTCAGCTAAATGAAAATTTGGTAAAAAAAATATTTTCTTCAATCCAATATATGTCTTTTTATTATCTAATTCTTATATATGTATAAAATATCGGCAATTACTGAAATATCTTTCAAAAATATTGCTATAAACCATCACCAAGAATAAAATTTCTATTCAGACAAAGAATAAACGTAAAATAGTTGAGGCGATTTAATGCATTAAATTTTTGATTTTTTTCTGGGACGATTAACTATCAATTATCTAGGATTCTACAATTATTTTCTTATTCAGTTCAATAAATGTGTAGAAATTCGTTTTTCAAATTTAAAATGGTCAACATATATTCTGTTTGTAAAACGACATTTGAAAATTATCCCGCATGTACGAAAAATCAAAATTTATTTCAAGGAGATATGACGACCATTTCTAACCTTAGGGATGAAGTATGAAAGGATGAATTGTGAAGGGTAATGATGAACGGAAAAATAAAAGTGTCCAAGGATGGGAATCGAACCCACAGTGTTCCGCTTACCGGGCAGATGCCATTTCCACTAGGCTAACCTGGACACTGTGGGTTCGATTCCAATCCCTGGACACTTTTATATTTCTGTTTATCATTACACTTCACAATTCATCCTTTCATATTTCATCCCTAAGATTAGAAATTGTCGTTATTTCTCCTTGAAATAAATTATGATTTTTCGTTGAAAACAAAAACATGCGGGATAATTTTCAAATGTCGTTCTACAATCACAAGCCGCATTATATTGTATTATATATTCTGTTTATTACTGTTTAAACATCCTTAAATAGGTAAAAAAAACTGAAATTACTGAAATATCTTTCGGAAATATTGCTATAAACCATCTCACTATGAATACACTTTGTATTATATATAAAAACATTCGTGCTTCTAAAATCTTTTCATTTTATATGTATAGATGGCGCGTTATTGCTTTGTGTTAATTTATGCCTAACTGGCCTAGTCTTTATTGGAAAAGCATTGCTCGATGCAAATATTTGAATGTAATTTTACTGTCCTATAAGCTTATGTCCATAGTTTACTTAAATACCATTTCTAAGATTCCACCCTTCAGTATAACATATATAAACAGAATGATCCAATACAGTATTAGAGCTCTAAAGAAGTGGTCTGGTAGATTAAATTGGTGAAACTGCTGGGAGGGTTTGTAAATCTACTGTCCTAAAAGCTTATGTCCATAGTTTACTTAAATACCATTTCTAAGATTCCACCCTTCAGTATAACATATATAAACAGAATGATCCAACACAGTATTAGAGCTCTAAAGAAGCGGTCTGGTAGATTAAATTGGTGAAACTGCTGGGAGGGTTTGTAATTCTACTGTCTTAAAAGCTTATGTCCATAGTTTACTTAAATACCATTTCTAAGATTCCACCCTTCAGTGTAACATATATAAACAGAATGATCCAATACAGTATTAGAGATCTGAAGAAGCGGTCTGGTAGATTAAATTGGTTAAACCGCTGGGAGGGTTCACCACTGATGAACCAAGCCCTCCCAATATATTGTTTCATCGCAGTAAGGACAGTAGAGGTTTGTATTGTGTATAAAAGAAACATTCGTGTTTTAATACATTCATTTCATATTTATAGATGGCGTGTTATTGCTTTATGTTAATAAACTTTTAATTCAGATATAGAATTAACGTAAAATAGTTATAACGATTTGATGCATTAAATTTGTGATTTTTTCTTATAAGATTCACTATTTATAAGCTAGGATTATTCATTTCTTTTCTTATTTGATTCAATAAATGTGTAAAAAATCGTATTTATTTATTTAAAAAAGCAATATTATGTAAAGTAGAAATTAGGAAATACAAACTAAGGAGAAATAACGATTATTTCTAGCCTTAGGAATAAAATATGAAAGGATGAATTGTGAAGAGTAATGATGAACGGAAAAATAAAAGTTTCCAGGGATGGGAATCGAACCCACAGTGTTCCGCATACCGGGCAGATGCCATGTCCACTAGGCTACCCTGGACATATTTTTCCGTTTGTAAATAATATACAAAGTAATTTATAATACAATATAATTCGGCTTGTGATTGTAGAACGACATTTGAAAATTATCCCGCATGTGTTTCTTTTGAACGAAAATCGAAATTTTTATTTTGAGGAGAAATAACGATTATTTTTAACCTTAGGAATGAAATATGAAAGGATGAATTGTGAAGATTAATGATGAACGGAAAAATAAAAGTTTCCAGGGATGGGAATCGAACCCACAGTGTTCCGCATACCGGGCAGATGCCATGTCCACTAGGCTATCCTGGACATATTTTTCCTTTCCTAGATAATATAATAATCGCTGACGAGGCCCAACAGCCCGAAACGCGCACATGATTAGCTTTACTTGATTTATCAAGAAATTGGTTTGGCCAAATATCAGGGAACAGGCTAAATCAATGAATAGTTGATTTCTGTTCCACTAAATGGCGCTCTGCCTTCTGTAAAGCACATGTGCTCCTGGTCAGTATATGTCATTTTCATTTTTTATTTAAACACCTGACCTTTCTATCTTTTATTTTTTCTTTCATTTTTTTCATAAAGTAATTTATAATACAATATAATGCGGCTTTATGATTGTAGATGGAATGTAAATTAGAATCTTTAACAACAAGCTATCTTTATTCTAAACCCAAAATAACATGGCAAAAGTTTCATTTCATCCTGTCAAGTATGTTTGGATAGACACAGGAAAAACAACAGAAACCTTCCAGAAGTTAATTTGATCCTGCCAAAGAATGCCAAAAGAAATATTTGGGCGGGAAATTTAAGGATCAAATTGATCGTCTGCTAATAAAGCGCCAATTATGGCCAATGGACCAATTAGCTTGCCTTGTTTTAATTACTTATTGATTGGGTCGAAACCGCCGCGACTTCCTTGAGAAACAGAAGATGAATCAAAAATTTACATAAACTACTTATATAATTTATTTGCGTAACATATTAACATATCTTTCTTATCACCATTAATCATTTTTATAGGTAATTCTAATCTCAAAAAAAAAAAAAACGTATATCTATAGTTTACATGAATACCATAACTTAAAATAAATTTTTCATTGTCTTATATATAATACGTTATATATATGTATATTTAATTAAAAAGACATATATTGGATCAAAATATCATTTATTTTACCAATATTTCAGTTGGCTGAACGCCAACCTTTATCAAGGTATTATAACATATTAATGTGTGTCAACAACAAACTCAGCGCCACATAACGTCAATAGAATTATGTTTAAAAATATTTTTGCTTAAAAATAATATATCTATATATATAAAAATGAATGTTTGTATGTTTGTTGGTCTGTATGCACGGTATACAAATTCGCAGTAGTTCACTAATTCAAACCAAAATTTCCATACATAGGTAAAAAATAACGGGGATGACGATAGGCTATTTTAAAAAATATATAAATCAATTATTAAAACTATATATTCAAATTATTCTACTTAGCTCACGAGCAGCGCCCTCTAGAACGCGGGCGAAGTGCCGGCGGCGCGCGCCCGTTGGCTGCCGGCGAGCACGTGACTTCCCCCCCCCCCCCGTCGAGATAATATGATCGTCCGGCTGCCGGCCGGTTGGACAGTCCAAGTTCCCACCGACCAATCAGAGGCAGAGGGATCAAGAGGTCCTGGCGCGCGGGGGCAGAGTTGGTGACAAGAAAAAAGCCTCGCGGGTGACCTCCTGGAACTACGTCCATCTTCCATATGTAATATACATTTAATCGTGTAAACCCGGGCGTTGCCCGGGTCATTCGTCTAATTATTTATAAAAATGAATGTTTGTATGTTTGTTTGTATGTCCGGTATACAAATTCGCAGTAGTTCACTAATTCAAACCAAAATTTCCATACATAGGTAAAAAAAAAAAAGGGGGAAGACGATAGGCTATTTAAATATATATATAAATCAATTATTAAAACTATATATTTTTAGTCAGAAAATGATGATGACGATATTGCTGCATCATGTTTGTTTATCAGATACACAATTATATCCGGAAAAATTCCAAAAAGCAGAGACCACGGGTGAAACCAGTTCATTATTTTGTACGCAGGAACAACATTCTAACAGAAAAAATCCATTCGAGCAGAAAACAAAAGCCAGATCATCTTTCTATAAAAATATCGCTTCTCAGACACAAAGTTTGGAGCGGGACGTTTCACAATAGTGACATCCACGGCGCTAATTTATAATTGTAACGAATAGTATTTGAATAAAAACATTTAATCGGGTAAAACCCGGGCGTTGCCTGGGTCATTCGGCTAGTATATATATATATAAATACCAAATATCTTGATAAAAAGCACATGTGCTCCTGTTCAGGATATCCTTTCATTATTTATAATATGCTATATATGTATATATGTGTGTCTGTGAAAAAATAATAGAAAAAATAAAATGGTCAGGTGTAGGTATTAAAAATAATGAAGGCATATCCTGACCTGAAGCACATGTGCTTTTCAGAAGGAAGAACGCCATCTAGTGGGAGAGAAATCAACCAAACATTGATTTAGATTGTTTCCTGATATTTGGCCAACCCAATTTCTTGATAAATCAAGAAAAGCCATCCACGAACGCGTTTTTGTTGCAGAGCGCCATCTAAAAAACACATGTGCTACTGGTCAGGATATGCCTTCTTTATTTTTAATATCAAAACTTGACATTCTTATTATTTTTCTATTGTTTTTTTTATGAATATATAAATATGTAGAAGCATAGGGCTCCTCTCCCGTCAAAATAGACGTCAAAACTAGACGCCATCTATTGACCATCGCCGCAAACTAGCGGCCTCAGGTCGGTGACAAAGCCACAACACCAGATTTGGTAAACTGAGAAGCGTCCACCTAGAGACCATTAGATCCCGTGTGGATCTCATGGAATAAAGTCCGCCCTAGACTGACGAAGGCCACTAGCCAGAAACTATGATCTTTAGCTGGACGCCTTTCAGTTTACCAAAGCTGGTGTTGTGGCTTTGTCACCGACCTGAGACCGCTAGTTTGCAGCGATGGTCAATAGATGGTGTCTGGTTTTGACGTCTATTTTGACGGGAGAGGTGACCTTTGTCTCTTTATAGATCAATTTACTCACGGCAAAATTTCCATCTATATATATATTATGAAAAAGACATCTCCTTATCGTGGAACTGAAAGTTGCTGATGGCTTGCGCCATCTATCGGAATAAATATCAACTATTCTCGTTGATTTTCAATTATTCCAGAATTGGCCAAATACCCATTATTGATTAATCAAGAAAAAGCTAACCACATACGCGTTTCGGGCTGTTGGCCCTCGTCAGCGTGGTACAAGCTGTACCTCAACGACCAAAAAATTGGTCATTTAGGCATCCTGAAAAATCATGAAACGGGTAGTTAAGGCCAGAATTGTGTGAGAACGCTACACAATGTGAAAAAAATAGTACAAATGTGATATTGTAATGGGATAAGGTGTATAAATTATGAAAAAGGCATCTCCTTATCGTTTAACTGAAAGTTTATGATGGCTTGCTCCATCTATCGGAATAAATATGAACTAATCTCGTTGATTTTTAATTATTCCATTATCATCAGACGATGCTATGAGAAAATATTTCAACATCAAAAGACACCAGAACAATCTCCTCAGTGTATTCCAGCTATATAGAGACCTCTATTTTAATAGAAAAAATTTCCCTCAGAAATAAAATCCTTTTTTGAATTTTCTTTCATCTACCTTTCTCAAAGTTAATACCGTGATTTTTAGAGGAGTTAAAAAGTTTAAAGTTTAACCAACCAATTTTTCTTCTAACTTTTTATTCCCCATTAAGGGATATATAAAAAAAGCGAATTTGAAAAAAAGAAAATAAATGACTTTGGTTTTTTAAAAAGGTTTTTTTTTTCAAATATTCGTACCTTGAAATATATTTTCTTTTTTTTTGTGGTTTGGATTATATGTTCTTTTTGCCACAAATAACTTTTTCTAAGATTTAGAATTTAAATATAAATAAACATTTTTTATATTTTTAATGAGATTCTTTTTCGTTAGTTTAAATTTTCTCTTTTTATTATGAAGATAAAATTGTAAAGTTGTGTCTGTTCTTTTGTGATAGTTATAATGGTGGTAATTATCCCAGGGTATGCCATGATAATCATGGTGGGCTGTTAGCAACTGCTTTTACTGTAAGTACATCACATGTCTACACATGGTACAGGCCATTATAATCCTGGTGGGTAGTTAGCGACTGCTTTTACTGTAAGTACACCACATGTCTACACATGGTACAGGCCATGATAATCATGGTGGGTTGTTAGCAACTGCTTTTACTGTAAGTACATCACATGTCTACACATGGTACAGGCCATGATAATCCTGGTGGGTAGTTAGCGACTGCTTTTACTGTAAGTACACCACATGTCTACATTCGGCCGTGCGGCCACGCGTCGCGCGAGCTCCTGAGTGTTTCGCCTCTGGCGGGCGAAAAGTGTCGCGGATGGCGACAAATTTTATACGGGCTGAAAGCCCGTCAAAAGCCGAGCAAAAGCCTGTAAGGCACGGCTCACTAGCACAACCATGTGCAGAATTATCCGCAAATCAAGATTTGCAGAACGAAATTCCAATAGCTTTGAGAAAAAATCAAAACTATGTAAATCCGCCCGCCGGCGGCCAGGATGCAAATTCTGCCGCGCCGGTCGACCTTGCGGCTATTCCAACTTCTAACGCCGCTGCTCAAGTCCGGAGAAACTGGGCTGACATCACAGAAGAGGTGAATCCTGGAGCTGAGGAAGGATTTACCCTCGTCCAGGGTAGGAAGAGGCGCCGTGGCTCGGGGAATTCACCTACGACGGCTGCACCCTCCTCCAATGCCGGAGCTTCCAGGACCATTCGCCGACCTCAATCATCGGCGGGATCAGTGCCCCGAGCCCAAGAAATCAGGGCCACCAGGGCTCACATCGCGGATGCCAGGGCGCGGCAGGCGTCCTCTTCCGAGGAACACTGTGTGTACATCGAACACAGCCCCGAACTTGAGCCCTTCCACTACCTTAGGGCTTTGGATAGGATGCTCGGAGGAACTGCCGGAGTCATCCAGATCACCAAGGTGAACGGCCACCAGCTCCTGGGACTGACCAACAGAGGCCTGGCCGAGCGCCTCATAAGTGAGGGCCTCGAGGTTGAGGGAACACTCCTCAGAGCATTCCCTTTCCGCAAAAGAGCGGGAAGGATTACAGTGGGTAACCTCCCCTTCTTTGTGGCGGACTCTGCTGTCATCACCGCCCTCTCTCCATATGGGCGGGTTACGTCCATCGCCCCTAAGCAGATGAAGGCGGGCCCCTACGTCTACGTCGATGGCCGGCGTGACGTCTTCATCACCCTACATGAGGGGATCACCATCGAGAGGCTTCCAACCCGCCTTGACATCAACATCAAAGGCCAAGCCTGGCCTGCGTACCTATCCTCGGGCATCAGGTGTTCCAGGTGCCACGGACAAGGGCATCGGAGGGCCAACTGCCCCCTGCTTGCAGGGCTGGCCAACAACACCAGAACGGCCCCACCGACCACTCCTGCTGGCGTCCCATCACCGACCACCCCTGCACCGCCTCAGCGGTCAGCAGCCCAGCTTCCTGCGCCGACACCCTCCAATCCAGCCATGGAGGTTTGCAGCGCTCCTCCCGTGGCCCGAGCTGCGCTCCACTCATCCGCACCTCGGCCATCTCCACCAGCGGCCCCAGCCTTTCCTATGGAGGAGACGCCTCCTGCCCCTCCACCAGTGACCCCTGCTCCGTCCCTGCGAACACCTGGGAGTCGTGAGCCTGCGGCCCAAACACCGGACGTGGAGATGCCCATCGTGGAGGAGACCTTTGCGTCCTCCACGTCATCGGCAAAAAACGCAACGAGAGTCGACCTCGATGCGTTCATCGAGGGGCACCCCAGCGTGTCCTTCGCTAAGACGGACGCCCTTGGTCTTGGGCGGGAGGAGGTCCTGGACCTCCTCTCCTCGAGGACCAAGGCGCAGAGGAAGGGACCCCTCCTGTCACCTACGCAGTGCGACGCCCTCGTCGGCCTGATCGGGCAAATCCTGGACCTAAGACCCGGAGCAGCCAGCAACTTGTACAAAGTCCTCGGACAAGTCAAGGCTGAACTCAGGACAACACCAGCAGAGCCTCCAACACCCCCACTGCCTGCGCCTCGGCCTTCTGGACCAACGCCACCTACTCCCCACAGCGAAGAACTGATGCCTGCTGTGATGACACCTCCGCCGCCTGCCCTGGAGGATGATCCGGACATGATCCAATGGCAGATGTCACTATCTCTGTATCAGATCTTCAAGAAAGAACCCGACTTGGGGCCTACGTCCAAATCGGGAATTGACCAATCAGAACTCACGGATGCGACCCTTAACCCCAGGGACAGGGAGGAACTCATCGAGCAACTTTTGCCCAGGCAAAGGAACATTCTGGCTCAGATCCTTGACGCTCTCTTGGAGCGCGCTCTGGACTTGGATCCTTTTCTTCGCGGGAAGCTTTCTGAGCTCAGGGCCTCCTTGCCTCCCTAACCCAGACCCTCTTTGAGGGCACCCCCTGTTGTTTTGTTGCTGTAAATACTTTTATTGCTTAACTCTCCGGAGTGTTCTTAATTGACTAAGAGGTCAATAAACTAATTTTAATTGTCAAATTGTCACATGTCTACACATGGTACAGGCCATGATAATCTTGGTGGGTAGTTAGCGACGGTCTTTTACTCTAAGTACACCACATGTCTACATATGGTACAGGCCATGATAATCATGGTGGGTAGTTAGCGACTGTCTTTTACTCTAAGTACACCACATGTCTACACATGGTACAGGCCATGATAATCTTGGTGGGTAGTTAGCGACTGTCTTTTACTCTAAGTACACCACATGTCTACATATGGTACAGGCCATGATAATCATGGTGGGTAGTTAGCGACTGTCTTTTACTCTAAGTACACCACATGTCTACACATGGTACAGGCCATGATAATCTTGGTGGGTAGTTAGCGACTGTCTTTTACTCTAAGTACACCACATGTCTACACATGGTACAGGCCATGATAATCTTGGTGGGTAGTTAGCGACTGTCTTTTACTGTAAGTACACCACATGTCTACACATGGTACAGGCCATGATAATCATGGTGGGTAGTTAGCGACTGTCTTTTACTGTAAGTACACCACATGTCTACACATGGTACAGGCCATGATAATCTTGGTGGGTAGTTAGCGACTGTCTTTTACTCTAAGTACACCACATGTCTACACATGGTACAGGCCATGATAATCTTGGTGGGTAGTTAGCGACTGTCTTTTACTCTAAGTACACCACATGTCTACACATGGTACAGGCCATGATAATCATGGTGGGTAGTTAGCGACTGTCTTTTACTCTAAGTACACCACATGTCTACACATGGTACAGGCCATGATAATCTTGGTGGGTAGTTAGCGACTGTCTTTTACTCTAAGTACACCACATGTCTACACATGGTACAGGCCATGATAATCATGGTGGGTAGTTAGCGACTGTCTTTTACTCTAAGTACACCACATGTCTACACATGGTACAGGCCATGATAATCTTGGTGGGTAGTTAGCGACTGTCTTTTACTGTAAGTACACCACATGTCTACACATGGTACAGGCCATGATAATCATGGTGGGTAGTTAGCGGCTGCTTTTGCTGTAAGTACACCACATGTCTACACTCGGCCGTGCGGCCACGCGTCGCGCGAGCTCCGGGACTTTCGCCTCTGGCGGGCGGTGAAATGCTTTTAGGCATGCCGAGTTCGGCATCGCCAGGGAGCTCGGGATCTGCTGGACAAGAGCCTGGAAGGCCCAGCATCCCATCTCCTACTGGTGGGAGGATTTCAAGCGAAAACGGAAATGAGAAAATAATCTCAAAAGAAAACGCAGAAAATCGAGTTCATGCAAATCCACCGACAGGCGTCAGAAATGCAAATCTGGCCGCCGCGCGCGGTGACGTCACGACCGGCTCGGCAGCAGCTACGTCATCTAATGGCGCTGCCCGTGTCCTGGGAAGTTGGGCGGACTCCATCGAGGACCAAGGCCCTGGAGAGGACGACGATTTCACCGTCATCAAGAGTAAGAAAAGGCGCCGCGACTCGCCGGGTTCTCCTGCAGCGGCTGCACCTTCCTCTGGCACCAGAGGCGCATGGGCCACTCGCCGGCCGCGATCGTCCACGGGTTGGGCACCGCGGGCGGAGGAGGTCAAGACCACTAGGGCGCATATCGCGGAGGCCAGGGCGCGGCAGGCGTCCTCAACAGAAGACCACTGCGTCTATATAGAGCGCAGCCCTGAACTGGACCCCTACCACTACATGAGGGCCCTTGATAGAATGCTCGGAGGGACCAGGGAGGTCTTCCAGATGACCAAGATGAACGGTCACTTCCTGGTGGGACTGGCCAACAGAGGCCTGGCCGAGCGCCTCATCAACGAGGGCCTCGAGGTGGAGGGAACTCTCCACAGGGCCTTCCCGTTCCGCAAGAGGGCGGAGAGAATTACGGTGGGCAACCTCCCCTTCATCGTGGGGGATGCAGCCGTCATCAGCGCCCTTTCACCTTTCGGGCGAGTAACATCTATCGCCCCCAAGCTGATGAAAGCTGGCCCGTACATCTATAACGACGGCCGCCGAGAGGCGTTCATCATCCTCCGCGAAGGAATGACCATCGAGAGGCTGCCCACCCGCCTTGACATTTTGATCAAGGGCGAGGCCTGGCCAGCGTACCTGTCCTCTGGGATCAGGTGCTCCAGGTGCCGTGGCCAAGGACATCGCAGGGCCAACTGCCCCCTGCTCGCAGGGCGAACCACCGAACCTGGACCGGCCACACCCACCTCTCCCACCAGCGTCCCACCAGCGACTGCGCCCAGGCTGCCTCAGCAGCCATCTGCCCAGCCTCCACCTCCGGCGTCCCCCAGTCCAACCATGGAGGTCTCCGACGTGCCTCCCGCAAGCCGAGCTGCGCCCCTTCCACCTGCTGCACTCCGGCCATCACCACCAGCGCCTTCGGCCTTACCCGTGGAGGACGCGCCTCCTGCCCCTCCACCTGTGACACCTGCTCCGTCCTTGCGGGCACCTGGAGGTTCCGTGAGCCCTCAATCGGCGAAGTTGCGGCCTTCTGCACAGGACATCGAGATGACTGCCATCGAGGAGTCCTCCGCTTCCTCAACATCATCAAGCAGGACCACACGGAACGCAACGAGAATCGACCTCGATGCGTTCATCGAGACCCACCCCAGCGTGTCCTTTGCTTGGATGGACGCCCTTGGTCTTGGGCGGAAGGAGGTCCTGGAGGACCAAGGCCCAGAGGAATGGACCCCTCCTGTCACCTCCGCAGGGCGACGCTATCGCCGGCATAATCAAACAAATATTGGATCTGAGGCCCGGAGCAGGCAGCAACTTATACAAAGTCCTCGGACAGGTCAAGGTTGAAATGAGGACAACACCAGCTGCAGTGCCTACACCTCCACTGCCTGCGCCTAGACCATCTGAGCCGGCGCCGCTTCACTTCCCATGGGAAACAACTGTCACCTGCTTCCAGAACACCCCAGCTGCCCGCCCCGACGGAGATGGAGGAGGGCGTTCCAATAACGGAGGAGGAGCGCTGTGCACCCCCACCGCCTGCGCCTCGGCTCGCTGGGCCAATACCACCCGTCCCCCATGGGGACACGACGACACCGGCCATGACGACACCTCCGCCTCCACTGTCTATGGACAGGCGCTGGAAGATGGCAGGAGACTTAATTCACGAATTGAGTCGTGAAATCGACTTGGAGCACACGTTCCAATCGCAAGTCGACCTGGATGACATCGTGAGAGCAGTCCTGTACCCCGGGGATAGGGAGCCCTTCATCAAGCGCCTACCCACTCGGAATAGGTACATCCTCGGTGGATTCATCAGCACCGCCATCTGGCGCGCTCGGGATGCCGATCCCTCTATGCTTGAGAGTATGTGCGAACTCAGGAAGTTATTGCCTGATTGAGTCCAGACGACCCTCGGTGAGGACACCGCCTTTGAAAAATTGTAACTCTTCCTACTTAACTCTTAGGAGTTTGCCGATTGTCTAAGATGAAAATAAATATTACGATGTACTAGAGCGCCATCTGTTATCAAATTATAAAACTATTTTAGAGGCGTAATATTCTTTTTAAAATAAAACAATTTCTACTGTCCTTACTGCGATGGAAAAATTAAGGGGAGGGCCTGGCTCATCAGTGGTGAACCCTCCCAGCGGTTTCGCCAGTTTAATCTACCATACCGCTGTTATATTGCATTTTTGGAACTTCCTTTTATAGGTGACTGTTGTAAGACTCTTGGAATGGGTATTTTAGAAGAACTATGGACATAAGCTTTTAGGACAGCAGAATTAAATATAATTATAAATATATAATATGCTTCGAGCAATCGCTCTTCCGCAAATATCAAATTGTGTCTTTTATTAGAACAATAATGTTACGATGTACTAGAGCGCCATCTGTTATCAAATTATAAAACTATTTTAGAGGCGTAATATTCTTTTTAAAATAAAACAATTTCTACTGTCCTTACTGCGATGGAAAAATTAAGGGGAGAAATTGTTTTATTTTAAAAAGAATATTACGCCTCTAAAATAGTTTTATAATTTGATAACAGATGGCGCTCTAGTACATCGTAACATTATTGTTCTAATAAAAGACACAATTTGATATTTGCGGAAGAGCGATTGCTCGAAGCATATTATATATTTATAATTATATTTAATTCTGCTGTCCTAAAAGCTTATGTCCCTAGTTCTTCTAAAATACCCATTCCAAGAGTCTTACAACAGTCACCTATAAAAGGAAGTTCCAAAAATGCAATATAACAGCGGTATGGTAGATTAAACTGGCGAAACCGCTGGGAGGGTTCACCACTGATGAGCCAGGCCCTCCCCTTAATTTTTCCATCGCAGTAAGGACAGTAGAAATTGTTTTATTTTAAAAAGAATATTACGCCTCTAAAATAGTTTTAAAATAAATATTGTTTAATTGTCAATTGTCACATGTCTACACATGGTACAGGCCATGATAATCCTGGTGGGTAGTTAGCGACTGCTTTTACCATAAGTACACCACATGTCTACGCATGTGAAAAGCAGTTCGACATTTACACTCACAAATGTGCCAGAGCTCCTTTTGGTTACTTGCACTCGCTGGTGGGGTTGGACCTTTGCAAGAATCGGGGGCCAATGGAGCATTTTTTTAAATTAGAAAACAAGTGTCCAATGCGGGATTCAATCCCGGGTTGTAGCGGTCGAAAACCAACGGGTTATACCATCCTTCCATCAACCCCTTGATACATATTTAAAGGGAGAGGTACATCTAATGATACTACCATCCTCCCGTAACTCTATGTTGTATTCTAGACTGTAAAATCTGTCCTTGTCACTTCACCAGTTCAAACACCAGTTTGGTAAATTGGACCTCCTCTCGTAGTATGTTATGTCCCTGTACTGATGAGGGACTGAAACTACGGTATACAGGTTGTTGGCTGTATTTGTCTATACTGGTGTTGTGGCTTATTCTTTATCACAATTTTGATATAAAAATTAATAGTTTTTAAAATATATAATACCTAATAGAATATATACATTAACACAAAGCAATAACGCGCCATCTATACATATAAAATAAAAGGATTATTTATTATAAGCAAATATTTGAATATAATTCTACTGTCCTATAAGCTTATGTCCATAGTTTACTTGAAAAACATTTCTAAGATTCCATCCTTCAGTGTAGCATATAAAAGCAGAATGATCCAATACAATATTAAAGCTCTGAGAAGCGGTCTGGTGGATTAAATTGGCGAAACCACTGGGAGGGTTCACCACTGATGAGCCAAGCCCTCCCAATATATTTTTCATCGCAGTAAGAACAGTAGAAGTTCGTTTTATGTATAAAAGAAACATTCGCGCTTTTAAATCCTTTTATTTTATATGTATAGATGGCGCGTTATTGCTTTGTGTTAATTTATTCCTAATGACCTTGTCTTTATAGTTTGCTGAAGAGCATTGCTCGAAGCAAATATTTGAATATAATTCTACTGTCCTATAAGCTCATGTCCATAGTTTACTTGAAAACCATTTCTAAGATTCCATCCTTCAGTGTAGCATATAAAAGCAGAATGATCCAATACAATATTAAAGCTCTGAGAAGCGGTCTGGTGGATTAAATTGGCGAAACCGCTGGGAGGGTTCACCACTGATGAGCCAAGCCCTCCCAATATATTTTTTCATCGCAGTAAGGACAGTAGAAGTTCGTTTTATGTATAAAAGAAACATTCGCGCTTTTAAATCCTTTTAGAATATATACAGTTAAACCTGTCTATAGCGCCCTCTCTAAATAGCGCCTTCTTCTCTGTAGCTCCCGGTTTTAAATACGTAGTAGGATGTGTTTACATTAAAAGTGACCTGTCTATTGCACCCCCTCTCTATAGCACCCTATTTTGGTGAGTCCCAAGAGGGGGCGCTATAGACAGGTTTAACTGTATTACGATGTGATTTACATTAAAAGTGACCTGTCTATTGCACCCTATCTCTATAGCACCCTATTTTGGTGAGTCCCAAGAGGGGGAGCTATAGACAGGTTTAACTGTAGTACGATGCGATTTACATTAAAAGTGACCTGTCTATAGCACCCCCTTTCTATAGCACCCTATTTTGGTGAGTCCCAAGAGGGGGCGCTATAGAGAGTTTAATTGTATATAAAATGAAAGGATTTAAGCATGAATGTTTCTTCTATACATAATACAAACTTCAACTGTCCTTACTGCGATGAAAATATATTGGAAGGGCTTGATCATCAGTGGTGAACCCTCCCAGCGGTTTCGCCAATTTAATCTATCAGAATGCTTCTTAGAGCTTTAATACTGTATGTTTTCTTTAATCAAATACTCAATAACATTGTAACGTAGAGAATTAGAGAAGACAAACTTCAGGATGACACAAAATTTTATTTAAGGTAAACACCAATTACAATTAGTAAAATAGCAGAGAGGCAATGGGAAAATTCAAAGTGTATCAAAATACAAATATCAAAATGAAAAAATCTTTTTCATTGAATAATAAATACTCTGCTAAAATATATTTATCAAAAATAATGACAAAATTGAGCTACGGAATAAAGTATTATTTAAAAAAGACATCTCCTTATCGTACAACTGAAAGTTTCTGATGCTTTGCGCCATCTATCGGAATAAATATTAACTATTCTCGTTGATTTTTAATTATTCCAGAATTTTCCAGATACCCATTCTTCATTAATCAAGAAAGGTGTTTCGGGTTGTTGGCCCTCATCAGTGTGGTGCAAGCTGTACCTCAACGACCAAAAACCTGTCATTCAGGCATCCTGAAAAGTCATCAAACGGGAAGTTAAGGCTGAATTGCGCGAGACCGCGACACAATGTGAAAGAATAGTACAAATGTGATATTGTACTGGGATAAGGTGTATAAATTATGAAAAAAAGCATCTCCTTATCGTGAAACTGAAAGTTTATGATAGTTTGCGCCCTCTATCAGAATAAATATCACCTATTCTCGTTGATTATCAATTATTCCAGAATTTGCCAGATACCCATTCTTGATGAGGGCCAACAGCCCGAAACGTGTCCGTGGTTAGCTTTTCTTGATTAATCAAGAATGGGTATTTGGCCAATTCTGGAATAATTAAAAATCAACGAGAATAGTTGATATTTATTCCGATAGATGGCGCAAGCCATCAGAAACTTTCAGTTACACAATAAGGAGATGCCTTTTCAATAATTTATGCACCTCATCCCAGTACAATATCACATTTGTACTATTTTTTCACATAATAAAGTAATAATACAATTTGTATTTAAATACATTTAAATAACAGAGTGTGATATACGTATTCAAATAAGGAAAAAACGTCAATATTTCGGTGTTTTTAAAGATTCAAAACCCGTCATTTCAATAAAGGGAATATTTTAATATGCAAAACTGAATAATATATTTGCATATTTACACTCTTGTATTTTCCTTTTGATGGTTTTCTATAGAGAAATCCGGAGTCTTTTATCTTTTTTACAATAGAAATGCAACGCCTTTATCTCAAAAAATCAAAATTGAATCAAATATAAACAGTATTATAAATGTATATTGAATTTTACACTATATTTTGCTTATCTCTAGTACACATGGTACAGGCCATGATAATCATGGTGGGTAGAAGTAAGCGACTGGTTTTACTGTAAGTACACCACAGGTCTACACATGGTACAGGCCATTATAATCTTGGCGGGTAGAAGTAGGCGACTGCTTTTACTGTAAGTACACCACATGTCTACATATGGTACAGGCCATGATAATCATGGTGGGTAGTTAGCGACTGTCTTTTACTGTAAGTACACCACATGTCTACACTCGGCCGTGCGGCCACGCGTCGCGCGAGCTCCGTGTTTTTCGCCTCTGGCAGGCGGTGAAATGCTTTTAGGCATACCGAGTTCGGCATCGCCAGGGAGCTCGGGATCTGCTGGACAAGAGCCTGGAAGGCCCAGCATCCCAACTCCTACTGGTGTGAAAATTTCAAGCAAAAACGGAAATGAGAAAATAATCTCAAAAGAAAACTCAGAAAATCGAGTTTATGCAAATCCACCGACAGGCGTCAGAAATGCAAATCTGGCCGCCGCGCGCGGTGACGTCACGACCGGCTCGGCAGCAGCTACGTCATCTAATGGCGCTGCCCGTGTCCTGGGAAGTTGGGCGGACTCCATCGAGGACCAAGGCCCTGGAGAGGACGACGACTTCACCGTCATCAAGAATAAGAAAAGGCGCCGTGAATCGCCTGGTTCTCCTGCAGCGGCTGCGCCTTCCTCTGGCACCAGAGGCGCAGGGGCTACTCGCCGGCCCCGATCGTCCACGGGATGGGCACCGCGGGCGGAGGAGGTCAGGACCACTAGGGCGCATATCGCGGAGGCCAGGGCGCGGCAGGCGTCTTCAACCGAAGACCACTGCGTCTTCGTAGAGCGCAGCCCTGAACTGGAACCCTACCATTACATGAGGGCCATTGATCGAATGTTTGGGAGCACCAGGGAGGTCTTCCAAGTGACCAAGATGAACGGCCACTTCCTGGTGGGACTGGCAAACAGAGGCATGGCCGAGCGCCTCATCAACGAGGGCCTCGAGGTGGAGGGAACACTCCACAGGGCCTTCCCGTTCCGCAAGAGGGCGGAGCGAATTACAGTGGGCAACCTCCCCTTCTTCGTGGGGGATGCAGCCGTCATCAGCGCCCTTTCATCTTTTGGGCGGGTCACATCTATCGCCCCCAAGCTGATGAAGGCTGGCCCATACATCTACAACGACGGCCGCAGAGAGGCGTTTATCATCCTCCGCGAAGGAATGACCATCGAGAGGCTGCCCACCCGCCTCGACATCACCATCAAAGGCGAGGCCTGGCCCGCATACCTGTCCTCCGGGATTAGGTGCTCCAGGTGCCGTGGCCAAGGACATCGCAGGGCCAACTGCCCCCTGCTTGCAAGGCAAACCACCGCTCCTGGACCGGCCACACCAACCTCTCCAACCAGCGTCCCACCAGCGACTGTGCCTAGGCTGCCTCAACGACCATCTGCCCAGCCTCCACCTCCGGCATCCCCCAGCCCAACCATGGAGGTCTCCGACGTCCCTCCCACAAGCCGAGCTGCGCTTAATCCACCTGCAGCACTCCGGCAATCACTTCGGCCTCACCTGCGGAGGATGCGCCTCCTGCCCCTCCACCAGTGACCCCTGCTCCGTCCCTGCGAACACCTGGGAGTCGCGAGCCTGCGGCCCCAACACCGGACGTGGAGATGTCCATCGTGGAGGAGACCTCTGCGTCCTTCACGTCAACAGCAAAGAACGCAACGAGGATCGACCTCGATGCGTTCATCGAGAGGCACCCCAGCGTGTCCTTCGCTGAGACGGACGCCCTTGGTCTTGGGCGGGAGGAGGTCCTGGACCTCCTCTCCTCGAGGACCAAAACGCAGAGGAGTGTACCCCTCCTGCCGCCTTCGCAGTGCAACGCCCTCGCCGGACTTATCAGGCAAATCTTAGATCTGAGGCCCGGAGCAGCCAGCAACCTCTACAGAGTCCTCGGGCAAGTCAAAGCTGAACTGAGGACAACACCAGCTGCAGTGCCTCCAACTCCCCCACTGCCTGCGCCTCGTCCCGCTGAGCCTATGCTGCCCACTACCCACAGGGAGGAACTGACACCTCCTTTGATGACACCTCCGCCGCCCGCCCCGACGGACATGGAGGAGGACGATCCAATGACGGAGAAAGAGCGAGACACACCCCCACCGCCTGCGCCTCGGCTCGCTGAGACAACACCACCCATTCCCCACGGAGAAAAGACGTCGCCGCACATCGCGACACCTCCACCTCCACTGTCCTGCCAATTCATTGATGACCGCTGGACGGAGGCAGACGACATACTACAAGAATTAAACCAAGAACGCGACTGGGGATTGGGGATCAGTGAGAGTGACATCACAGAAGCCGTCATATACCCCGAGGATAGGGAGCCTCTCATCAGGCGCCTGTCCACTCGGAGGAGGAGCCTCCTCGCTGGTTTCATCAGCGCCGCCATCGAGCGCGCCCGGGACGCCGATCCCTTTGTGCGTGAGGGCATGTCCGCGCTCAGGGGGATGTTGCCCTCCTGTTGGGCCCAGACGAGCCTCGGTGGGGACACCGCCATATTTGTTTTGAATTGTAAATATTTGGTTCCTCCTGCTTAACTCTTAGGAGTAATGATTGACTATGTAGTCAATAAAATATTTTTAATTGTCAATTGTCACCTCATGTCTATATGTGGTACAGGCCATGATAATCATGGTAGGTAGAAGTAGGCGACTGTCTTTTAGTGTAAGTACACCACATGTCTACACACACGAAAAGCAGTTCGACTTTTGCACTTACGAATATGTAAGAGCCCCGTTTGGTTACTTGCACTAACTAATGGGGTTGGACTTTTGCAAGAATTGGGGCTCATTGGAGCATTTTTTTAATTAAAAAAAAAAGTTCAATGCGGGATTCGATCCCGGGTCGTAGCGGTTGAAAACCAACGGTTTAGAACATCCTTCCAATTCAATATACATTTCTTTATTGGAAATAAAAATACTTGGATCTGTTACTATTAAAATAGGTTGAAAAAATAGTACAAATATGATATTGTACTGGGATAAGGTGCGTAAATTTAAAAAAGGCATCCTTTATCGTGTAACTGAAGGTTGCTGATGGCTTGCGTCATCTATCTATAACGCATACGTGGTTAGCTTTTCTTGATTAATCAAGAATGGGTATTTTCACAATTCTGCAATAATAAAAAAATCAACGAATATTTGATATTTGTTCCGATAGTTGGCGCCAGCTATCAGTATCTTTTAGTTGCACAATAAGAAAATGCCTTTTTCCTTAAATTATTGTTGATTCTATCTATATCAATACATTCCGCCATGTTGGAATCTCTGTAACGATCAATCGATCCATCAGTCCCTATTTTCTCTTCAAGTCCCAGGATTGTGCTTCAGTTTATTGCCCTTCTTTCCTTCAAAGAGTCCTTAGGGACCCATGTTCCCTTTATCAGCATCATATGACGATGGCTTCCACTTAGTTCCGTCGTAAAACAGAAATTCTTGGACCATTTATTATGGAATACCATTGGGATTGTGCCTTGTTTCCAGTCAACACCATTACTGAATACAATATAATACTTTAGTGCGCCATCTGTTGTGAAAATTCGTAACTATTACATCGTCTTCTTCTTCTTTCTTATCTCCACTCAATAATATTAGGGTATCAAGTTGTGACCCTTGATGGTGTCTGTTTGACAACCATCATGACTGGGTGAAGTAGAATGTGTCTGCCTTTGTCATTAAGACTGGGAGCACTACTCAGTGGCAGGCCACTGACTTAGCTCCAATATGAAATGGTGACATGAGGAACAGACACGATGTACAGCCAACATGGAGTACATCCTGTATCTCCTTTGTCATTAAGACTGGGAGCACTACTCAGTAGCAGGCCACTGACTTAGCTCCAATATGACATGAGGAACAGACACCATGTACAGCCAACATGGAGTACATCCTGTATCCCCTTTGTCATTAAGACTGGGAGCACTACTCAGTAGCAGGCCACTGACTTAGCTTCAATATGAAATGGTGACATGAGGAACAGACACCATGTACAGCCAACATGGAGTACATCCCGTATCCTTGGAGACCTTACAAGGTACTATCAGCATGGCCAGCTGAGTCCAGATTTTTTACCGAGCTTGTTACTGCTCCCTCTCCTCCTTTTTCATCCGGGCTTGGGACCAGTTAAGGCGAGTTTCAATTACAAGGTTAATTAAGCTTAGACTACGCTGTCGAGGGCCAACAGCCCGAAATGCGTATGCGGTTTGTTTTTCTTGATTAATATAGAATGGGTATTTGGTCAATTCGGGAATAATTAGAAAAATAAATTATAGTTGATATTTATTCCGATAGATGGCGCAAGCCATCAACAACTTTTAGTTGCACGAAAAGGAGATGCCTTTTTCTAAATTTATTACAAGGTGTCCCAAAAGTTGGTAAACATATTATGATTTATATTTTACAAGTGTTTACCAACTTTTGGGACAACCTTGGTAATATTGATAACCTTGGTAAAATTATAACAGAATTCTTTTAGAAGAATGATTTAATCTCTGATGTTCTATATCAAGGGTGGCCATTCAGCAGGAGGGCCAAGTTTCAGATTTACAAGGTTGTCCTTAAAGTACGTAAAAACTTGCAAAATATAAATCATAATATGTTTATCAACTTATAGGACAATCTTATATATAATCTTGTGATTTAAAAAAAAACAATTATCTACTGCCCTTACTACAATGAAAAATTAATGAGGGGGCCTGGCTCATCAATGGTAACCCCTCCCAGTGTTAGATTATCTGGCTAAACCGCTGGGAGGGTTCACCACTGATGAGCTAGGCACTCCCATTGGTTTTTCATTGTAGTAAGGACAGTAGATAATTGTTTAAAAGAATCATACTGTCTATAATAGTTTCGGATTCTCACTAACTACAATATAAAGTTGCAGAAGGATGATATATTCATGTATCAAAAGAGGCACCTCTCCCTTTAAAACTACATTAAAACAATGTATTTTTGGTTCAACACTCCAATATAGAACGTTAGGATATTAGGGGTTGGTGGAAGGATGGTCTAAATAGTTGGTTTTCGACCGCTACGACCCGGGTTCGTTTCCCGCATTTGGCACTTTTTCTGTTAAAAAAAAAATGCTCCAATGGCTCCCGATTCTTGCAAAAGTTCGACCTCACCAGCGAGTGCAATTAACCAAACGGGGCTCTGGCGCATTTAAATGTGCAAAGTCGAACTGCTTTTCTTATGTGTAGAAATGTGGTGTACTTACAGTAAAAGCAGTCGCTAACTACCCACCATGATTATCATGGCCTGTACCATGTGTAGACATGTGGTGTACTTACAGTAAAAGACAGTCGCTAACTACCCACCATGATTATCATGGCCTGTACCATGTGTAGACATGTGACAATTCACAATTAAAAACAGACTTTATTGACGATCAAGTCAATAATTACACTCAATCAAGAGTTAGGGAAAATTTACAGATTAGGGGGGGGGGGGGGGAGCATTTCGCTGAGTATGCGTAGGCCCTCACGCACAAAGGGATCTGAGTTTCGAGCGCACTCAGATGCAGCGCTGATGATCTCGGCAAGAGTGGTTCTTTTCTGAGTGGAGAGGTGCCTGAAGAGAGGTTCTCTATCCTCGGGGAAAATAATCGCCTCCACGATGTCACCCTCTGTGACTCCTATGTTGGACAAGGGCTCCGAGAAGCGCTCACGGCTCAACGCATAAATAATATCGTTTGCCTGGTCGTAGCAGGCATCTATGAATTGTGTAGACAGAGGAGGTGGAGGTGTCGCGATGTCCGGCGACGTCCTTTCCCCGTGGAGAGCGGGTGATGTTGTCTCAGCAGGCCGAGGCGCAGGCGGTGGAGGTGTAGGCACTGCGGCTGGTGTTGGCCTCAGCTCAGCTTTAACTTGTCCGAGGACTTTGTAAAGGTTGCTGGCTGCTCCGGGCCTCAGATCCAAGATTTTCCCGATTAGGCCGGCGAGGGCGTCGCACTGCGGAGGCGACAGGAGGGGTCCTTTCCTCTGCGCCTTGGTCCTCGAGGAGAGGAGGTCTAAGACCTCCTCCCGCCCAAGACCAAGGGCGTCCGTCCCAGCGAAGGACACGCTGGGGTGCCTCTCGATGAACGCATCGAGGTCGACTCTCGTTGCGTTCTTTGCTAATGACGTGGAGGACGCAGAGGTCTCCTCCACGATGGACATCTCCACGTCCGGTGTTTGGGCCGCAGGCTCGCGACTCCCAGGTGTTCGCAGGGACGGAGCAGGGGTCACTGGTGGAGGGGCAGGAGGCGCATCCTCCGCAGGTAAGGCCGAAGGCGCTGGTGGTGATTGCCGGAGTGCTGCAGGTGGATGGAGCGCAGCTCGGCTTGTGGGTGGCACGTCGGAGACCTCCATGGTTGGGCTGGGGGATACCGGAGGTGGAGGCTGGGGAGATGGTTGTTGAGGCAGCCTAGGCGCAGTCGCTGGTGGGACGCTGGTTTGAGAGGTTGGTGTGGCCGGTTCAGGAGCGGTGGTACGCCCTGCAAGCAGGGGACAGTTGGCTCTGCGGTGCCCCTGCCCGTGGCATCTGGAGCACTTAATGCCGGAGGACAGGTAAGCGGGCCAGGCCTCGCCTTTGATGGTGATGTTGAGACGGGTGGGGAGCCTCTCGGTGGTCACTCCCTCGTGGAGGACGATGAACGCCTCACGGCGGCCGTCGGTGTAGGTGTATGGGCCGGCCTTCATCATTTTGGGCGCGATGGATGTAATGCGCCCATAGGGCCCAAGGGCCTTGATGATGGCTGAGTCCTCCACGAAGAAGGGGAGGTTGCCCACCGTTATCCTCTCCGCTCTTTTGCGGAAAGGGAAAGCCCTGAGGAGAGTGCCCTCAACCTCAAGGCCGTTGTTTATGAGCCGCTCGGCGAGGCCTCTGTTGGCCAGCCCCAGGAGTTGGTGGCCGTTTACCTTGGAGACTTGGACGACTCCGGCGGTTCCTCCAAGTAGCCTGTCCAGCGCCCTCAGGTAATGGAAGGGCTGCAGTTCGGGGCCGTGTTCCAGGTAGACGCAGTGCTCCTCAGCAGAGGACGCCTGCCGCGCCCGGGCCTCCGCGATGTGGGCCCTGGTTGTCGGGATCTCCTGCACCCGCGGCACCGAACGCGCCGATGGTTGAGGTCGGCGAATGGTTCTAGAGCCTCCGGGATTGGAGGATGGTGCAGCCGCCGTAGGCGAATCTGCCGAGCCACGGCGCCTCTTCCTACCCTGGACGAGGGTAAATCCTTCCTCAGCTCCAGGATTCACCTCTTCTGTGATGTCAGCCCAGTTTCTCCGGACTTGAGCAGCGGCGTTAGAAGTTGGAATAGCCGCAAGGTCGACCGGCGCGGCAGAATTTGCATCCTGGCTGCCGGCGGGCAAATTTGCATAGTGCTGATTTTTAGTTAAAACTATTGGATTTTTGTTCTGCAGATCTTGGTTTACAGATATTTCTGCACATGGTTGTGCTTTCAAGCCGTGCCTTACAGGCTTTTGCTCGGCTTTTGACGGGCTTTCAGCCCATACCATATTTGTCGCCATCCGTGACACTTTTCGCCCGCCAGAGGCGAAAAACTCAGGAGCTCGCGCGACGCGTGGCCGCACGGCCGAGTGTAGACATGTGGTGTACTTACAGTAAAAGCAGTCGCTAACTACCCACCATGATTATCATGGCCTGTACCATGTGTAGAAATGTGGTGTACTTACAGTAAAAGCAGTCGCTAACTACCCTCCAGGATTATCATGGCCAGTATCCAGTATACTAGAGATAAGCAAAAAAAAAAAACAATTCGCATTATTTTTCCAAACGGAATTCCTACACAGTTCCATCCAAATTTTATAGTCACTCAATTTGTCACATCACACGGCCAGAAATACTTACATAAAAGAGGTCTATCAGAAACACCAAATTGTTCCTGCGGAGAAACTGAACACAAACTTCACCTTATCTATGACTGTCCGAACTTTACAGAAGTGAGATTGTTCCCTGATCTAAATGTTCTCTTACATTTTTGTCTATATACATTTTATGTACTCTGTCGATTGATACATGTAAATTACAAACGAAAAATTTAAAACGCGAATTTTTTTAAACTAATAAATCACACTTCTACTGTCCTTACTGCGATGAAAAAATATTGGGAAAGCGTGGCTTATTAGTGGTGAATTCTCCCAGCGATTTACCCAATTTAATCTACCAGACCGCTTCTTTAGAGTTCTAATACTGTATTGGATCATTCTGTTTATATATGTTACACTGAAGGATCGAATCTTAGAAATGGTATTTAAGTTAACTATGGACAAAAGCTTTTAGGACAGTAGAATTACAAACCTTCCCAGCGGTTTCACCAATTTAATCTACCAGACCGCTTCTTTAGAGTTCTAATACTGTATTGGAACATTCTGTTTATATATGTTACACTGAAGGGTGGAATCTTAGAAATGGTATTTAAGTAAACTATGGACATAAGCTTTTAGGACAGTAGAATTACAAACCCTCCCAGCGGTTTCACCAATTTAATCTACCAGACCGCTTCTTTAGAGCTCTAATACTGTATTGGATCATTCTGCTTATATATGTCATAATTTGTATATAATTAAATGCAACCCCGACCCACTATGTATATATCATGTATGATTTTCAAAGACTTAATAAAGAACAAGGTAACTGGAGGAAAGAAAGTAACAAAAGATATAGGAAGTAAGACTAAAGCTGGCACGACTATTTTGGCACCCCTGTGTCAACATTGCAGGGGCAGAGACCGGACGTCTCTAGTGACCGCAGAAGTTATTTTAGCCAAGATGCACTCAATACTTCCGGCAAAAACAGGACGTATCTAATATCCGTCGAAGCTATAAGCGTCAAGATACCCAATACTTCCTGACGAAATCGGATATACCAGGCAGGCCATCTTTCATCAAGGAGAGCCGCCGGCCAATTAGGGAGGAACCACTAAGTAGGTCAACCAATAGGAAAACACCATGTGATCATATCTCAACCAATCAGAGAGAAACTGAAGCTTGGTGTTAAATCGAAAAGCAAGAAATGTCAGTTACGCTTTGGCTCCCAAGGAGGTGACATCGGCTCTAGACCTCTCCCCGCTCAACTCATAGCTAAGTACAATCACCACCATGTGATCAGTTAATTAATAAGTCAAATCGCTCAGCTCTTATCAAACTTTCTTTCCTCCAATCCAGTTGCCTTTGATTTTCAAAACAATCACGTGTCCTGATTATTCCTAACTGTGTGCTTCACTTACCACTCAACGACTGCGCTTCAATCAAATATCACCATTCGCATCCAACAACAAGAAATTCCGCAACGATATTGCCACAGAACGGTTAAGTCGACAGGATTCTATAACAGTGTAATACATCAAATATTATAGTGTAATAACAACAATTGCATCATCATATTACACAGAGTCGACAGGATTCTACAACAGTGTAATACATCAAATATTGCAGTAGTGTAACAACAATTGCATCATATTACACAGAGTCGACAGGATAAAGATTATGGAACTTAATCAGGATCAAGATGGAAATTAGCCCAGACACCAGCAAATCAAAAGGCAATGACAAAACCAGCGGAAAAGAAGCGGACAAGAAGAGAAGCGACCAGGCGCCTTCTAGCGGCCATCATATGGCAGATGACCGTGGCCATCCGACGTGTCAACGCCCCACAAAGTGAGACGGAATTCCGGAGCGCCATTCCCCGGGGAGGACGACGGACACAACCCCCACCAACCCCAGGCGAGTGCCACCAAGACCGGACACCGACCACCGAGGAGTCATCCACCGCCATGCCGTACACAGTCCCCGAAACCAACCCCCGCGACCCGGGACAGCCCCAACGATCCCAAAATGATCTTCCAGTACCGGACTTCACTTCAATTTCGCGGACGGTGCGAGCAGTCCCGAGCCAAGCCAACCACTCCAAACCAAGGCGTCCCAAAGGAGACCTGTTGAACTGAGGTAGGCACCCACCCTATGCCGTCAAGGAATTGACTTTGAACTCCTATCTAACCTACCTACCCCTTTAACCATATCTAACCTTTGTACTCAATGAATGCACGCACGGGCTAGACCAAACCTGTCCGAAAGGACTTGCACTGCAATCAAATTTGTCACACAGGACAACCCTTACCTGCATTCATTGACCCCACTACCATGTTTATCACTCAACCCAATTATCAATACTATATGCCCTCAAATACAAGCCACAAAGGCTTCAACCCTCACCATGCCCAAAAAAACGTGTCAGTACAGCCCACACACTTACCACACAAAATCCATGCATGACCATACGACGCCAAGCCATAAAAATGTACCTCACAACAATCCCACAAACGTATTTAGCAACAATCACGACATTCACGACAACAATACACCGACAACATCCATCCAAAGGACGGTTTTCACGCTAACAAACACGCACAACCCGCCCAACAAGCGCGACACTCGCGCCAAAAGACGACAACCACAAACAAACGCATGCACCGTCGTTAGTAACAATCATCTCGTCTACCCAAAACACTAAAAAATGTTCACCTTAAAAGGTACCATATACTCTAACAATAGAAATTTCGATATATGACCTTAATAAATTTGTTGTTCATAGTGAGAACAGGTAAAATTTTGTACAAACAAGGATTTCGCGTGACACCTTTTCATTCACAATTTTTTTTTTTTTTTCGATTCGTGTCACAGGTCACCCACAAAACTTTTTCACTTCAGGCCACAGACGCCTTTCACCAAGCCTGTGACACGTCTCTCACTCAAAGCGTGTTCACGTCGTAAGCCTCATTTTTCTCTCAATTCCACCCTAATGCCACTGAATAGCATTTTTTACTAAAGTCACAACGACCATTCGATTTAATAAATGGATACAACGTCCGGATTTTCAAAATACAAATAATGCCGAAATTACACCAACTTATCTCTTCACAATGTATTGGCAGACCACAACACATGACACAAGACATCGTCAAACAAGTAAAACCCACAAACAAAACAAAATTTCATACACCAAACATATCACACACGCAACGCAACCAATGCCGAAAGTAAAAGATTCAATTATAAAAGACAATTAGGCCGACAGGAAACGTAGAAGCAAGGCAGATGTCTTCCCGCGAAGAATAAGGACGTCGCCGTGACTCCAATTACGCAAATAGTGGGTGGATAAGTTTAGACCGGACCTCGCGTACCCGACACACCCCACTTCCGTATCTCTAATTACAATGAGAAGATCCCCTATTGAGGTCAACTGGGAACCTCGCTATGCCACCGATTTTGATTCCAGTTCGAGTCTACATATCGATTTTTACCAACCAACTCCACATCCACGAGACAACACATAGAACTAGCTCACACATTTCTTACACAATAGACTTCTAACATTTTTTCACAACACACACACAAAGACAAAAAATTACACCTAAAGGTTATATAGATTTCCATGTCTCCTGTACACACAGCATAAACGCACTTGAGGGCTAGAATCACGTTTTTCACCTAAGCGTCGCTACAGATGAGACAAAAAATTTATAGGGCATAATTGAGCAAGTAAAACATTTATAGGGCAAAATGGAACAATCAATACATTTAGATCAGGGCATGTAGATACCAAAGGGTTCCAACCAATACACCTTATTTTTCATATCAATCATTTTCATTATTTTCTCGCAATTAAAAATGTAAATATTTAATCAATTTATCAATTTATTCAACTTATTGCCACTTTTAATCATTAATTATCATTTTTTTTCCAATTAGTTTATATTATCATTTTTATTTATCAATTATCATTCTATTTACCACTTGACTTATATTGCCACAACTCAATTATCAACGAAAACTCACTGACTTTCGATTAAACTAAAAACATTAAATCACCCTTTGTTGTTGAAATCTTTTTATTTTTCATTTTTCTTTTTTCCAAGCACTCTACTTTGATTTCGCTCAAAAAACTTTTATTTTATTTTTATTTTTGATTTCTCAAAAGACCTAATAGAATTCCCTCGGTCTCCATTCCCAATTCCGAGCTAGAATATAATTAGGCATTTTTCCTTTTTTTCTCACCACGCACCAAGCATTCACTTTGATTTCTTCCAACTTTTTATTTTTATTTTACTTTGATTTCTCAAAAGACCTTATGAAATTTCCTCGAATTCCTTTCCAAAATTCAAGCAAAAAAGTAATTAGGCATTTTTCCTTTTTTTCTCACCACGCACCAAGCATTCACTTTGATTTCTTCCAACTTTTTATTTTTTTTATTTTTGATTTCTCAAAAGACCTAATAGAATTCCTTCGATTTCATTCCCAATTTCGAGCTAGAATATGGTTAGGCATTTTTCTTTTTTTTTTCTCACCATTCAACCAAACACATTCAATTTTGATTTCATTCAACTATTTTTATATTATTTTTATTTTGATTTCAAAGCCTAAATAGAACCCCCTCGAATTCATTTCTTAACTCGAGTAGAATTCGTTTAGGCGCATTTTCTTTTCTTTTAATCCACTATGTACCATAACATTCCTTGATTTCTTACAATTAAAAATTTTTGATTTCTATTAATTATACTCAACCTATATCATCAACACCATTCTATTTTACTTTTATATTACCAGCAATGTTTGTATATAGCCCCTCCATACCCACAACTAATTTTCCCACAAAATTATTTTTCACTTTACAGAATTCTCTCAGGCTAACCCCTTCTTGAATTCTTCACATGTAGGGGGCGCATCTGTCATAATTTGTATATAATTAAATGCAACCCCGACCCACTATGTATATATCATGTATGATTTTCAAAGACTTAATAAAGAACAAGGTAACTGGAGGAAAGAAAGTAACAAAAGATATAGGAAGTAAGACTAAAGCTGGCACGACTATTTTGGCACCCCTGTGTCAACATTGCAGGGGCAGAGACCGGACGTCTCTAGTGACCGCAGAAGTTATTTTAGCCAAGATGCACTCAATACTTCCGGCAAAAACAGGACGTATCTAATATCCGTCGAAGCTATAAGCGTCAAGATACCCAATACTTCCTGACGAAATCGGATATACCAGGCAGGCCATCTTTCATCAAGGAGAGCCGCCGGCCAATTAGGGAGGAACCACTAAGTAGGTCAACCAATAGGAAAACACCATGTGATCATATCTCAACCAATCAGAGAGAAACTGAAGCTTGGTGTTAAATCGAAAAGCAAGAAATGTCAGTTACGCTTTGGCTCCCAAGGAGGTGACATCGGCTCTAGACCTCTCCCCGCTCAACTCATAGCTAAGTACAATCACCACCATGTGATCAGTTAATTAATAAGTCAAATCGCTCAGCTCTTATCAAACTTTCTTTCCTCCAATCCAGTTGCCTTTGATTTTCAAAACAATCACGTGTCCTGATTATTCCTAACTGTGTGCTTCACTTACCACTCAACGACTGCGCTTCAATCAAATATCACCATTCGCATCCAACAACAAGAAATTCCGCAACGATATTGCCACAGAACGGTTAAGTCGACAGGATTCTATAACAGTGTAATACATCAAATATTATAGTGTAATAACAACAATTGCATCATCATATTACACAGAGTCGACAGGATTCTACAACAGTGTAATACATCAAATATTGCAGTAGTGTAACAACAATTGCATCATATTACATATATGTTACACTGAAGGGTGGAATCTTAGAAATGGTATTTAAGTGAACTATGGACATGTAAATAAATACATGTAAATATATACATGTAAATTAATAAATATTTAATTCTTAGTTCTAATTTATTTGTTGTTTCCTCTGTAATAGACGCAAATATATCGATGTCGTGTGCTTGGTTTATCAATAAATTATTTTAAAATCTGAAAAGTTTAAAGATATATAAAATCTAACTCATTTTGCAGATTTATTTTGAATTTTATATAAAAAAAAAACTACTAAATTCCTTTGGAACCCTATTATTCATAAAGTACCTCTGTTTAGCATAGTTTTAAATGAATAATTCTCTAATATATTGTATATTTTCTTATAAAATATTACTTAAACTTTCTCCAATATCTAAATTGCTTTTCTCGAATGCACACAATACAATTTGATTTAATTTAACTATATTTTCATACTAACCCTTCGTACATATATCAATTGTGTTGATATTTTATCTCTTTTCATCTAACTAAAACTTGCATACTAATTCTTGTACATATTTCAAATATCTTTCTTTCTTTCTTTTCAATGTTTAGTTTACCTTTATAGTGTAAGTGTCCCTAGGGGGACATAGCGCTCTAAGTCGAAATAAAAATGAAAAAAAAAAAAAGGTTTTAATACACATTAACAACGATTATTGTTTTAAACTCAAATCAATCAATAAATTCCTTTTTTAGGAAGTAGATGATACCAAGTGTATCTTTGCCATTCCTGAAAAATTGAATCTAAAATATGAATGCTCAGTTAATTTTGAAAATTTGAAGAATATTTTCATATCACCGTTATTTGATCGCCATGTTGCCCAAGCCTTTGAGATAGCTTCAAATGAGAATCCTTTAGCCCTACATCCTTACCTTTTTGGCAGAAAACCAACGATTAGAATCTCTAGAGAACAGGAAATAGTTCATGATATACGGAATCTTGCATCATTCGTTTTTGCCATCATCAAACCTCCATTCTCTAAAGAACACAACAACAAGATTATTCTACGTCTTTAAGAAATTTTCGGTGGTGATGGCATGAAAGAAGTATTAAGAAGACTTTTAAATAGCATCAAAGAACTAATAGCTCCATTTAAAAAAATATAAGAAAGATGCTCATTTGTTAAATGAAATCATAAAGAAACTTAGTTTACTTTTAGATGAGATTGATCTTGATTATTTACTCAATCTTATTGAGAATGTACCACATATATTTAGGAAAACAGACGATGTTTCTGATTTCCTTCGAATTCTTGAAGAAATCACTTCCACATCAGAAAATACAGAAGAAACTGTTGAAAGCGTGAAGCAATTAGCTGATAAAATCCGTTGGCTAAAAGTTCGTCAAATTTTTTACCTAAAAGAAAACTTCAAATATACTACCAAAAGAAATATTCACTTGAATATAAGTATTCTTTAGAAATTTCCAAACTACAAAACGACAAAGACATATTATTAATGGTATATCAAAAGAAAAATCAAGCAAAAACTCAAATGAACAATCATTTCCAAATTTCTGGTACAAAACTCTATCCAATATAAAAATATTCCGAGATGTAATAAAAAATCAAGATGAAGCTATTTTAGAAAATCTTATAAATATACGAACAAAATTAACCAAACCACACGATATTAATTTTAAAATTTGTTTTGATTTTAAAGAGAACAGATATTTTTCTAATCAAGTACTTGAAAAACGTTATTTGTATAAAAATGAGATTGATCCAATCCTACCATATTTCTATACAGGGCCAGAAATTTATCTATGTGAGGGTTGTAAGATCAATTGGCATCCTGGGATGGATTCAAGCTTTAAAGTCCGAAAATCAAAGGAATTGAACTAGACATGTCGAAGACGTACTTTTTTTCAATTTCTTTGGTACATGCGATGTAAATGCTGATTGCTATGAAGCCTTCCTGAATCATGTCAAGTTAGGTGTGCTATTGAAGTATGCTATAATCTCTAACGCAGTTTTCTTTTATTCTGGAGAAGGATTTGAGGAAGATGTATCTATTGCGACAGAAACTATGTCTTTATCCTAGAATCCCTTATCTCCACCATGCAAACTTGATTCTTCTTTCATTTATAACCCAATTTCTTCTAAATCTCTTTATCATTCAGAAAAGAACAGAAATAAGATACAAAAATTGTTATAATCTTTAGATACAGAAAAAAGCAAACTATGTCTTTTATAATATAATATAATGCGGCTTGTGATTGTAAAACGACATTTAAAGATTATACCGCATGAGTTTCTTCTCAACGAAAAATCAAAATTTATTCCAAGGAGAAATTTCTAAGCTTAGGGATGAGGTATGAAAGGATGAATTGTGAAGAGTAATGATAAACGAAAAAATAAAGGATTCCCATCCCTGGACACTTTTAATTTTACGTTCATCATTACTCTTCACAATTTATCCTTTCATACCTCATCCCTAAGTTTAGAAATAATCGATATTTCTCCTTTGGAATAAATTTTGATTTTACGTTGAAAAAAAAAAACTCATGCGGGATAATCTTTAAATGTCGTTTTACAAACTATGTCTTTATCCTAAAATCTCTGATCTCCATCATGCAACAAAAATTCTTCTTTCCATAGTCCAACTTATTTTATATCTATTTACCATTTAGAAAAAAAAACAAATTAGATAAAAAATTATGATTAATTTTATAAATTCAATTACCATCTATCGATAAAAATATTTATCACATAAATTTTTATGGGGAAATAGGTTTCTTTTTAATATAATATCATCAAATATAATTTATATAGATCTTTTATATATTTCTCAATATACATATATATAGATGGAAAAATTGCCGGGAGAAAATTGATCCATAGGAGCATAGAGCGCTTCTCCCGTCAAAATAGACGTCAAAAACGTCTCTAGGTGGACGCTTCTCAATTTGCCAAAGCTGGTGTTGTGGCTTTTATACCGACCTGAAGCCGCTAGTTTGCGGTGACGGTCAATAGATGGCGTTTATTTTTGACGTCTATTTTGACGGGAGAAGCGCCCTATTCTTCTATACATATATATGTCACACTTTACATATAATACAATATAATGCGGCTTATGATTTTAGAACGACATTTGAAAATTATCCCCCATGTGTTTCTTTTGAACGAAAACTCGAAATTTATTTTAAGGAGAAATAACGATTATTTCTAACCTTAGGGATGAAGTATGAAAGGATGAATTGTGAAGAGTAATGATAAACGGAAAAAATAAAGTGTCAAGGGAATTATCATTACCCTTCACAATTCATCCTTTCATACTTCATTCCTAAGGTTAGAAATAATCGTTATTTCTCCTTAAAAATAAATTTTGACTTCTCTTTTAAAAGAAACACATGCGGGATAATTTTCAAATGTCGTTTTACACTTTACATGTATTTCAGAAAATGGTATATGTATATAAGTAGAACTAAGGATTCAACCATGCCACTGAAGACAGTGAAAGGAAGTTACTGAAATGTCGGGAGTTGAACTATTGGTTGATATGGCTGTGTTTTTCCAAATCAACTCTCAACAAAAAAATGATCTACAGATGTATAACTTCATGTCCATTGTTCACTAAACACCCCTAAGCTACCTTCTATAGTAAATACAGAATATATAACAAAACAATCCAATACAATAGTAGAGCGGTCTGGAGATTAATTTGGTGAAACCGCTGAGAGGGTTCATTACTGATGAGCCAAGCCCTCTCATTCAATAACTTATTGTAGTAAAGTCTGTAGAGAGATAATATATGATGATATTATTGAAAGGAATCTCATCACCAAAATTTAAATGTTTTAAATTTTATGATATCTTTGTTTGAAAAATAAGTAAACTGACTAAACCGCTGGAGGGTTCACCATTGATGAGCCATGCCCTCCCATTAATTTTTCCATTGCAGTAAGGGCAGTATAAATTGTTTAATTTGTAAAAGAATCATACGCGTCTATAATAGTTTCGAATTTTCATAACAGATGGCGTACCAATGTATCATAAGATAATCTTAATAAAATAGGAAAACGTAGGTAGCATTAGAATATAGATATTTTCAATTTTGGAAACTATAGTTTTCATTTTATTATCCTTTTGTATAAGTATACAAGGTCATGGAGACTATATTCATTGATCAAATTTACAATTTTGGTAGGGTTGGAATATAGGTCCTATCTTGAGGTTTCCATACATTCCAAGAGGTGGTCTGGTCTCTTTGGTCCTGTAGATGGTACATTGTGTCACTATCCTGGAAGAGGAGCGGTCTTAATCTTCAATATGTGGGGTGACAAACATCCATCTAATGGCTGAACTGAAGACTTTAAGACAAGGAATGGACAGCTGTGACATTTTCTACATTGTCAACATGAATGGAAGAACGATATCACTCTTTTCTTTACCGCTTTGTATAATCATGAAGAGTCATTGAGACTGAATTCATTGATAAAATTCACATTATAGGTAGAGTTGGAATACAGGTCCTGTCTTGAGGTTTCCATACATTCCAAGAGGTGGTCTGGTGAGGTCTCTTTGGTCCTGTAGATGGTACATTGTGTCTTTACACTATCCTGGAAGAGGAGCGGTCTTGTATAGCCAGTTTTGAGGCTGGAAATACAGGTTGCTGCCTGTCGGTACATCCCACATTCCCACTTTTGACCCCATAGTGACCACCCCGGCTATAGGAAGAATCTGGGACATTGTTAAAGACAGTTAGTTATCGTCTGCTACACCATCGTATTGAACAATCTCATTGGTCGAGCCGCACCAGCATCTTTGTTCTAGGACTGTAGCCTCCCTTGTCACTTCGAACTTCTGGAAGGTTTTATTCTCTACATTTTATTAATACTAAAATTTATAAATATTTTCTAATAAAAATAAAATTATAAAAAAGGTTTGGTTTTTGTTATTATAATCATAAAAAGACATATCCTGACAACGTTCATATGAACTTTTAGATGACAGAACGCTATCTTGTAGAACAGAAATCAACTCAGTGTGTAAAGTTGTAGTGAAACTTCTCAGCGGTTTCACCAAATCAATCTCCAGACCGCTCTACTATTGTATTGGATTGTTATACACCCTGTATTTACTATGGAAGACAGCTTAGTGGTGTTTAGTGAACTATGGACATAAGGTTATAGGTCTGCAGATCATTTTCTGTTGAAAGTCGATTGGAAAAACACAGCCATATCAACAGTTCAACTCCCGACATTTCAGAGACTTCCTGTCATTCTCTTCAGTGGAATGTTTATTTTGAATCCTGGTTCTACTTATATGTCTGGAATATATGTAAAGTGTGAAACGACATTTGAAAATTATTCTGCATGTGTTTCTTTTAAACGAAATGTCGAATTTTATTTTTAAGGAGAAATAACGATTATTTCTAACCTTAGGGATAAAGTATGGAGGGTAAATTGTGAAGGGTAATTATAATTCCCTGGACACTTTTATTTTTCCGTTCATCATTACTCTTCACAATTCATCCTTCCATACTTCATCCCTAAGGTTAGAAATAATCGTTATTTCTCCTTAAAATAAATTTTGACTTTTCGTTTAAAAGAAACACATGCGGGATAGTTTTCAAATGTCATTTTCAATCATAAGCCGCATTATATTGTATTATATGTAAAGTGTGTCATATATATCTGAATATATTGAGATATAAATAAAAGATCTATATAAATTATATTTGATGATATTGACAAAAGTTGCTAATTACGGGTTAACACACAAAGTTGCAATAATCTAAGGCCTACAGTAAGATTAACTAAACGCACAAAAAGCGTACACTCTAGATTACAACAAAACAAAAAAAAAATAACAGCTCACAATTTGTTAAATAAAATGAAATTTAAAAAAAGAAACAGTACTTATCTTTATTGTTGCTTTGGTAGGGATCGGACAGGGGTTACACAGGTATGCGAGGAGATAGCCAGACACGGATATAGCACGCAGAGAACACTTTAAGCGTCTCCACACGATAATCCACCACACTCTTCTCGACCCATAACATAGCCCCCTTTATATACAAACATGGCCACATTCGTCCAATGAGAAGGCGGGAGAGATTGGTTCACTAACAAACGAAAACAAAATTCTTTCCACTAAAACCTGAGATAAGATATGATAAGATTGCAAATATTTGTCAATATAATTTGACAAAAGGTATCCTTCCAAAGAAAAAAAAAGGAACTAACCAATCTCCCAAACATTCTCATTGTCCCGTAAGGAAAACCTCCCGCTGTCGGGAGGGAAAAGGCTCACGGGAGCTATGTTATAAAGATACAAAAAAAAACTAAAGAGAAGAGAAGTAGGCATCCGGGTCGTTCCATAAAGGTGCCTTCCATCTTGTTCCTCCCAAAAGAAACTTCGAAAAAAAAAAGAAAATCTGCGCATACTACGTGAGTCACCATGAGTGATTACCAAACACACATATATAATATGCTTTAGCAGACAGAGTTTAATGGGGGACCAAATAAGCTCTCATCTGGGACCGGCTGGGTATGTTAGGTAGAGACTTAGGGTACTGACAGACGCTCACTTGATGAGAAACCGAACGATCCAATTCCATTCAGTTCTCTCAAGTCCAAGAGCTAAAAGCTCTTCTTAACGTCTGTTTCTAAATGCTTTCATCCTATCGACATGTACAACTTTCACATCGTGCATGGTGACCCCTTTTACTCTAAAGTTCACATCGGAGACCCTAGCTTCCACACGAAAAGGCCCATAGACGTTGGAGTAACCTTCAATCTTAGGAACAGCTAGCATTACCAGATCTTCTCTGTCGAAACCTTTGGTATAAGGTGGCCTTGGATTCATAAGCTTTTTAGCAGAATTACCTGACATAAATTGCTTTCCGCATCACCCTTAACCTCTCAGCCCAAGTAGGCCTACTAAAACTATTAACAGACCCAGCGCTACACTCACAGCTTCTGTTAAACTCAGTAGGTGGCAAATTTACAACGTTTTCAATTCGTCTCACTGATTTCTCATCTATGGAGCTTGAAACCATTGGTCTATGTTCACTGGCAACGCAGCTAAGGTCTACATAATCATGGTCTTCTGGTTTCAAGGAAATCATGTTGCCACGTTCCCGTATTGGAGGCAACGGGATATTGAATCTCCTTATATCATTGATTCCCAGAATCCCGTCGTAGCCTTTATCTCCGAGTGACATTAACCAGAATCTTATCTCTCCCAGCTCGCTGCCGTTTTCGTTGCCAACTCTACAGGTTTTAACACGTGTAAGTGTCTGCTCGTGGCCTGTCACTGAAACTATACGTAAAGTTTTAAGTGCATCGTCCCAATTCTCCTTCAAGACATTACACTTTTCAGAATCAATAATACTGACTTGGCTTCCTGTATCGTATAACAGGTGCCACATATTGCCGTTAATATTCACCTTAACTATTGACAAATTTCCAGTCTGATCACCGCCATAAGAACGTATGTTCACAATCTCAGCATTGTCAAGAGTATTACGGTTGGAAAACATAAAAGACTGTCTTGAGCAATCACTAGCTATATGTCCTAAGCTACACTCAGGTGGACTCAGCCTGATTTCCCCCAACAATTTAGTCAGTATTTCTATCTCACCTCTAAGGTCTTCAATACACTGCTCATTTTCGTGCTTCATCCTGTTTACATTGGAACTAAGCATCTTCATCTCACATACCCCTTTCATAAAGCTGCAACGGTTTTCTACACTATCCTCCGTGGCCATGACACTGGCTGCTTTCTCTATTGATTTAGCCTTACTGCGAACAATAGCCTCTCTATACTTATCGAGCACATTTTCGAGGAAAATTTCGAACACTAGGCTATGGTCAAAACTGTATTCTACTTTATCTCTAATGGCCAGGAATCTTTCTTTAAAATCCATAGGACTTTCCCCAACTCTCTGCTTAAGACCTTCTATTAATTTAAGGCATTCCCTAATACCAGGCTCTTTCTTAGGGTACAATATGTTCAGTTTACTAGCAATACTTTTGAAACTGCTATCGTTACGGATACCCATCTCCTCTAAGCTCAACCTAACTTCAGGGGATAGAGCCTCGAACATGAGCAGTGCTTTGACCTCAGGATCCCATTTGCCTACTCGAGCTTTAAGCTCGACTACCCGAATGAAAGACTCGATATCAACCCCATTGAACACTGACAAGTTATCAAATTATAAAACTATTTTAGAGGCGTAATATTCTTTTTAACATAAAACAATTTCTACTGTCCTTACTGCGATGGAAAAATTAAAGGGAGGGCCTGGCTTATTTTTTACAATTTTCAAAACTCATTTATATTATTATCTTATTTATAAAAGTCAATGTCTGTTTCGCGTTAAACTCAAAAACTACTGAACCAATTGGTACCAAATTTTGCATGTCGCTTTTTATAAACCCGTATTGATATTCTATGGCACTTCTACCATTTATTATTGATGTTATTTCAGTATGAAGGAAATTGCATTCGGGGGAATTCTCGGGCGAAGCCGGGTCATTCGTCTAGTTTGAAATATGTACAAGAATCATATGCAAGTTTTAGTTATATGAAAAGAGAATAAAATATCAACAAAATTGATATATGTACAAAGGGTTGGTATACAAATTTAGTTAAATGAAATCAAATTGTATTGTGTGTATTCGAGGAAAACAATTAACAGATTGAAGAAAGTTTTAAGGAATATTTTATAATGAAAATAGGCAATATTTCAGAGAACTATTCATTTAAAACTATGCTGAACAGAGAGAAGTAATTTCTGAATAAAAGCCTTCTAAAGGGATTTAATGTTATTTCATAAAATTCAAAATAAATCTGCAAAATGAGTAAACTTTTATATATCTTTAAACTTTTCAGATTTATTGAGAATTTATTAATGAACGAGGCACATGATATTGAAATATTTGCGTCTATTACAAAGGAAACAAAACAACAAACAAATTAATTCTTAAAATTAAATATTTATTAATTTACATGCCCATATTTACATGTACTAATTTAAATGCCCATAGTTTGCTTAAAACCCATTTCTAAAATTTCCCCCTTCATTACAGCATATATAAACAGAATGATCCAATACAGTATTAGAACTCTAAAGAAGCGGTCGGTCTGGTAGATTAAATTGGTGGAACCGCTGGGAGGGTTTGTAATTCTACTGTCCTAAAAGCTTATGTCCATAGTTTACTTAAATACCATTTCAAAGATTCCACCTTTCAGTGTAACATATATAAACAGAATGATCCAATACAGTATTAGAACTCTAAAGAAGCGGTCTGGTAGATTAAATTGGTGAAACCGCTGGGAGGGTTTGTAATTCTACTGTCCTAAAAGCTTATGTCCATAGTTTACTTAAATACCATTTCAAAGATTCCACCTTTCAGTGTAACATATATAAACAGAATGATCCAATACAGTATTAGAACTCTAAAGAAGCGGTCTGGTAGATTAAATTGGTGAAACCGCTGGGAGGGTTTGTAATTCTACTGTCCTAAAAGCTTATGTCCATAGTTTACTTAAATACCATTTCAAAGATTCCACCTTTCAGTGTAACATATATAAACAGAATGATCCAATACAGTATTAGAACTCTAAAGAAGCGGTCTGGTAGATTAAATTGGTGAAACCGCTGGGAGGGTTTGTAATTCTACTGTCCTAAAAGCTTATGTCCATAGTTTACTTAAATACCATTTCAAAGATTCCACCTTTTAGTGTAACATATATAAACAGAATGATCCAATACAGTATTAGAACTCTAAGAAGCGGTCTGGTAGATTAAATTGGTGAAACCGCTGGGAGGGTTTGTAATTCTACTGTCCTAAAAGCTTATGTCCATAGTTTACTTAAATATCATTTCTAAGATTCCACCCTTCAGTGTAACATATATAAACAGAATGATCCAATACAGTATTAGAACTCTAAGAAGCGGTCTGGTAGATTAAATTGGCGAAACTTCTAAGAGAGTTCACCACTAATAAGCCAAGCCTTCCAATATTTTTCATCGCAGTAAAGACAGTAGAATTTTGACTTATTCGTGAAAAGAAACATTCGCGTCTTAATGTTTTCATTTAATATATATAGATGATATTTTCCCCTAAGAATAATAATCTTTAAAAAGTATCCCATTTTCCGTCAAAATAGACGCTAAAACTAAACGCCTTCTATTAATATCCTTCCTTCAAAGTTTCCATCAATATTTTAGCCATAAATTTGACCTCTCTGTAAATATTATGAATTTTTTTTGAACCACTGATGGATCTAATGATATAAAGATCAGTTACCTTGACTGAAAAAGGCCATTATCCCGAAAGCGTGGTCTCCAGACCGTCTTTCTGAGTTTACTGATGGTGGTGTTGTGGCTTTGTCAACGACCATAGTCCGCTAGTTGGCAGAAACTCAGGTCGTTGACAAAGCTGCAACACGAGCATCGGTAAACTCAGAAAGACAGCCTAGAGACCACTGTCTCGGACTAAAAGCCTCTGTCAGTAAAGATAATTGATGTTACTTGGTTTTAACCCTCGTTTTAAAGGAATATGCGACTTTTTTATACACCCATACCTCGCTTTGAGTCGGGGTTACGTTCCAAAAAAACACGACGCAAATTGAAACGACGCAAAGTGAAAATATGTGAAGGCGAAATCAAAAACAAAGGTGTTGCCATATTTTAGGAAAGAAAAAAAATTAATGACTCGAATCCAAAACAACGCAACTTCGAAAATCTAACGACGCACAGTGAAAATCAGTAAAAATTAAGCAGCGACGCAACTTCGAAAAAATAACGCAAACCGAAACGACGCAAAGCGAGGTATTGGTGTATATGCAAATATGATATTTATATAAGATTTATATTTGACATAATATAGCCACGCTCAATAAATTAAAACAGCAAGTAGGTAAACAGCGTGGTAAGTTTCTTTATTGGGAACTACGAGCTTTCGGACATCAGCTGCCCTTCATCAGGTACAATGGGTGGTTGGAAAAAGTGAACCAATATATATATGCAGTAAATTAGCATAAGAGAAAGCTAACTAACATCTATTTAAAATAATTAAGAAATTTACATAGGAACTAAAGATAAAAGTACGAAATTTCTAAAAAATACGAAATTTCTAAAAAATAGACTAAAAATCTGTATATGACGGATAAAAGGTAAAACACGAGAAAAAAGGATGGGAAGACAAGAAAAGCGTAGGCATCTAGGCACAATGAAGGAAGGAAGCGAAATAAGATGTCAGTGGCCAAGTTTAGAAAAAGCAGTATATTGAGGGGGGAGATCTATTTTTCTATTAAAACTAGGGATGGAGTTGGACACGAGAGCCTCCAGGACCAAACGTTGATTTGAAGACACACGGGATAACCAAGTGTGTATACATTCATGGACAAAACTTAAGGAAGTTGTACCTTTTAGCATGTATATCGGAATTGAGACAATAACACTGAAAGATATTACAGTGACCTTTATTGAAGACACACGGGATAACCAAGTGTGTATACATTCATGGACAAAACTTAAGGAAGTTGTACCTTTTATCATGTATATCGGGATTGAGACAATAACTCTGAAATATATTACAGTGACCTTTATTGAAGACACACGACTTAACCAAGTGTGTATACACTCATGGACAAAACTTAAGGAAGTTGTACCCTTTAGCATGAGTATCGGGATTGATACAATAACTCTGAAAGATATTACAGTGACCTTTATTGAAGACACACGAGATAACCAAGTGTGTATACACTCATGGACAAAACTTAAGGAAGTTGTACACTTTAGCATGAGTATCGGGATTGATACAATAACTCTGAAAGATATTACAGTGACCTTTATTGAAGACACACGAGATATCCAAGTGTGAATAAATATTACGACAGGCGATAACCAAGTTATTCACTTCCTTAAGTTTTGTCCATGAGTGTAATTCACCCAACACGGTAAATCTTCAT
>CP092870.1:61878994-61967276 GCA_030710605.1 Cordylochernes scorpioides | reverse complement strand
ATTACATCCCAAACACGACACCAGCCATCTCTGTCTTGAGCTCGATGTACCACCTCGGTGACCGTTAAACCAGTGAGTTCCTTTAATTGGTCATCATTTTATTCACGATCGAACGTTGTACTGTACGTATTACATCCCAAACACGACACAAGCCATCGCTGTCTTGAGCTCGATGTACCATCTCGGTGACCGTTAAACCAGTGAGTTCCTTTAATTGGTCATCATTTTATTCGCGATCGAACGTTGTACTGTACGTATTACATCCCAAACACGACACCAGCCATCTCTGTCTTGAGCTCGATGTACCACCTCGGTGACCGTTAAACCAGTAAGTTCCTCTAATTGGTCATCATTTTATTCACGATTGAACGTTGTACTGTACGTATTATATCCCAAACACGACACCAGCCATCTCTGTCTTGAGCTCGATGTACCATCTCGGTGACCGTTAAACCAGTGAGTTCCTTTAATTGGTCATCATTTTATTCACGATCTAACGTTGTACTGTACGTATTACATCAAACACGACGCCAGCCATCTCTGTCCTGAGGTCGATGTACCATCTCGGTGACCGTTAAACCAGTGAGTTCCTTTAATTATTCATCATTTTATTCACGATCGAACGTTGTACTGTACGTATTACATCCCAAACACGACACCAGCCATCTCTGTCTTGAGCTCGATGTACCATCTCGGCGACCGTTAAACCAGTGAGTTCCTTTAATTGGTCATCATTTTATTGACGATCGAACGTTGTACTGTACGTATTACATCCCAAACACCACACCAGCCATCTCTGTCTTGAGCTCGATGTACCATCTCGGTGACCGTTAAACCAGTGAGTTTCTTTAATTGGTCATCATTTTATTCGCGATCGAACGTTGTACTGTACGTATTACATCCCAAACACGACGCCAGCCATCTCTGTCTTGAGCTCGATGTACCATCTCGGTGACCGTTAAACCAGTGAGTTCCTTTAATTGGTCATCATTTTATTCGCGATCGAACGTTGTACTGTACGTATTACATCCCAAACAAGACACCAGCCATCTCTGTCTTGAGCTCGATATACCATCTCGGCGACCGTTAAACCAGTGAGTTCCTTTAATTGGTCATCATTTTATTAGCGATCGAACGTTGTACTGTACGTATTACATCCCAAACAAGACACCAGCCATCTCTGTCTTGAGCTCGATATACCATCTCGGCGACCGTTGAACCAGTGAGTTCCTTTAATTGGTCATCATTTTATTCGCGATCGAACGTTGTACTGTACGTATTACATCCCAAACACGACGCCAGCCATCTCTGTCTTGAGCTCGATGTACCATCTCGGTGACCGTTAAACCAGTGAGTTCCTTTAATTGGTCATCATTTAATTCACGATCAAACGTTGTACTGTACGTATTACATCCCAAACACGACACCAGCCATCTCTGTCTTGAGCTCGATGTACCAACTCGGTGACCGTTAAACCAGTGAGTTCCTTTAATTGGTCATCATTTTATTCACGATCGAACGTTGTACTGTACGTATTACATCCCAAACAAGACACCAGCCATCTCTGTCTTGAGCTCGATATACCATCTCGGCGACCGTTGAACCAGTGAGTTCCTTTAATTGGTCATCATTTTATTCGCGATCGAACGTTGTACTGTACGTATTACATCCCAAACACGACGCCAGCCATCTCTGTCTTGAGCTCGATGTACCATCTCGGTGACCGTTAAACCAGTGAGTTCCTTTAATTGGTCATCATTTAATTCACGATCAAACGTTGTACTGTACGTATTACATCCCAAACACGACACCAGCCATCTCTGTCTTGAGCTCGATGTACCAACTCGGTGACCGTTAAACCAGTGAGTTCCTTTAATTGGTCATCATTTTATTCACGATCGAACGTTGTACTGTACGTATTACATCCCAAACAAGACACCAGCCATCTCTGTCTTGAGCTCGATATACCATCTCGGCGACCGTTGAACCAGTGAGTTCCTTTAATTGGTCATCATTTTATTCGCGATCGAACGTTGTACTGTACGTATTACATCCCAAACACGACGCTAGCCATCTCTGTCTTGAGCTCGATGTACCATCTCGGCGACCGATAAACCAGTGAGTTCCTTTAATTGGTCATCATTTTATTCACGATCGAACGTTGTACTGTACGTATTACATCCCAAACACGACACCAGCCATCTCTGTCTTGAGCTCGATGTACCATCTCGGCGACCGTTAAACCAGTGAGTTCCTTTAATTGGTCATCATTTTATTCACGATCGAACGTTGTACTGTACGTATTACATCCCAAACACGACACCAGCCATCTCTGTCTTGAGCTCGATGTACCATCTCGGTGACCGTTAAACCAGTGAGCTCCTTTAATTGGTCATCATTTTATTCGCGATCGAACGTTGTACTGTACGTATTACATCCCAAACACGACGTCAGTTGTTTGACGCCATCTTGGTAGTATTTACCATGTCAGTGGAAGTTCAAACACTGAAGTATCGCCATGAAGATTTCTTTCTTAAAATATCCAAGGAAACGAGAGTAACTGTCGAGAAAATAATGTCAGATGTTTTAAAAGCGACTTGTGATATCTCGTTGGACTTTGGACCATTACAAGGAGATGTGGGTGTTACTGGAAGACCAGATAAAACTCAGATAAATTTGAACTTCAACCTTCAACTAGAGTTCTTAGTTACTGATGAGCCTTACTTCTAGATTTTCATAATTAAAAAACAACGTGAAACGCGTTCGTGGTTGGATTTTCTTGACATTCATTTTAACAGTAGAGGCGCACTGTGCTTTTATACAGTCAAACCTGTCTATAGCGCCCCCTTTTGGAACTCGCCAAAATAGGATGCCATAGAGAGGGAGTGCTTTAGACAGGTCACTTTTAATGTAAATCGCATCATACTGCGTATTTAAAATCAGGCGCTATAAAGAGGGAGGCGTTAATTTAGATGGGGCGCTATATACAGGGTGATCCAAAAGTCCCGCACTATTTTAAAAATTAATAACTCCGCGAATATTTGCGCTAGAGCAATGCGGTAAACACCATTGTGTTCAGGATGCAATGGGATTTTTATGGCAAATAATGAAAAATTCGAAATTGATTTTAGTTACCATTTTATTCGCCAGATGACGCTCTACCAGAATCAGAGATTCAGCGGTCAAATTGTTTGATAAATTGAAAAATATAACTGATCGACACGTATTTTTCCTTTTTGAATACCAGGAAAGAACCCTAATAATATCAAATAACAAATTAATAAAACACCACTTCGCCAAAAGTATGAAGAATTGGTTAACGATTTTCAAATACAATCAGATATATGTAAAATAGGTAAATGCAAATTAAAGCATGTAGCAAAAAGAAAATTGATATTTTAGATACGGTTTGTTTCCGAAGATAATAAATTTCTAATATTTTAAATTCAACTCTCAATCAGTATCGATTATATTTATTTTAATTCATTTGAAAAATATGTATCTATCTCTGATAATTTATTTTATTCTGGAATGCCGTTGTTGTTGTCGTGTCCAATAAAGAGCCTCAGATGTATCCCTGCATCTCCATCACAGCAGCAGCAATGTCCACTATCTTGGGTGTGTAAAGCTGCTGCTCTGGGTCTATGTCAAATTTCTGCAAGGCTGCGGCCATTGCTGGCTATGAGAATATGTGGGTAGGTCTAAGTTCCACACCAGGACAATTGTTGCATGCCCTATAGGTTCTTGTGCCATCTGGATGTATTGTCATTCCTTTATAGTGTTTTGTTCTAAGTCTTGTTATAGTTTTTGTCATTTTTCTCTCAGAGTTTATTTCGCATTTTGATCTTTTCTTATTTTTTTGTTTAATTATCTTGTATTTTGACAAAGAATCAGCGTCAAATAATGACATTTGTTCTTTCCTTTGGCTCAACTTTCTGGCTTCCTTTGCCAATTCGAATGCCATTTCATTACCCCTGATCCCAGCATGGGCAGGGATTCAATGTAGAATGCAGTTATTCCCCAATGGTTCCAGTTGGGTAAGTAACGAGTGTATTTTCTGTGTGATTTTAGTATTGCCCTTCTGAATTGCTTCTAGAGCGGATATGGAGTCGCTGTATATTAAAATTCCTTCTGCTTGATGCAGGGATGGTTGGTTAAGGCATACATCAAGGGCTTTCCAGATAGCTGTCATTTCACAATTGAAGTTTGACGAAATCTGTCCTGCTCCTTCTTTGATTTTGATGTTTGTTCCATCTTGTAGTATTATGTTAATTCCGGCCCCTCCATTACTTGAGGTAAGGTCTGAAGATCCATCTGTATATGCTGTTAAAGGGCGTGGCCTAGCATTTTTAATCAAGAATTTGTACTATAAGGACTTAGCCGTTAATATTCCAAACACATTAGACCTCGAAGCCCAAGGTATCAAAGTCTTCCCCAATCAAAACAAAGCCATCAACATATACAATATGTATCACCCTCCAAACAATACATTTATTGACGATGGAACAATGGCTCAATTTCTTACAGACAACACTATTATTGTAGGTGACCTTAATGCCTAACATCAACTATGGGGATGTTCTACGCCAAAAACCAAGAGGCAAAATACAATCAAACATATTTGACGACAATGCCTTAATGTGCTTAAATGATGGGAATCCTACCCATCATTCCTACAAGCTATAATACTGCACAAGCCCTTGATATAAGTTTTTACTATCCTGACATTTTCCACAAATGCAAATAGCAAATATTAAAAAGTTTTGGAAGTGATCATTTGCCTAATTTGATAGAAATTAGCACTAAGGCCAAAACTAGCTCAATTAAGAAAAATTCTGGAACTTCAAAAAGGCTAATATGATATCTTTCGAAAACACCATTATTAAAGCAGCCAAAGTTTCAATACCAAGAGGTAATATTAAGAAATGGATTCCAAATTATACACATCAGGCAAAAAATATTCAAACACTTATAACTAAAAGAAATGAACTACAAAAAAGTGCACCCAAAACCAAAAAAAAAAAATTGTAGAACTGAACTGAACATTGTGATTGCAAAAATAAAAAAGATTATACGTAAATGTGAAAAGGGAAAAATGGAAACAAACTTGTGAAAACCTGAACCCAAGAAACCCAAATACAAAACTTTGGAATTTGGCAAAACAAATTGACAGAGTCAGGCCACAAACCGAAAACACAAATATGATTAAGAATACAGATGGTACACCAGCAACTAATGACAAAATTGCTGCCAATCATTTAGGTAATTCATATCAAATAAGTAGTAAAATAAAGGTTGAAAAAAGGCCCGAAAGATTATTCATGACTGTAAAAATGTCACCAGCACTCATAATATTTTCCATGAAAAAAATCAATATGAAAGAGCTAGCTTATGCATTAGAAAACACTGACCTGAACAAGACTCCTGGGCCAGATGGAATCCTTGGCCGAATGATATCAAACTTGGGCAAAATTGGCAAAGAAAGACTTCTTAATATTTTCAATAACTCCTGGAAAACTGGAAAATTGCCTCAAGACTGTAAAAATGCAGCAATAATTCCCATTAAAAAACTTGACAAATCTGCTGATGACCGAAAAAACTACCGACCTATCTTCCTAACAAATATTTGCTGCAAATTAATGGAAAAAATTATACTCAGACGACTCACCTACCACCCCGACACAAGAAATCTCTTACCAGAAGAACAATATGGATTTAGGAAAGGACATGGGACAATAGACCAACTCTTATTTTTCACACAAAAGGTAAAAGATGCACAAAACAAAAAACCAACTAACCACACCATAGCTGCTTTTTAGACCTTACACAAGCTTTTGATAAGGTATGGAAAAACAAGTTAATTACAAAATTATACAAACATTTCAAAATTGATGGAAACCTATCACTTGGATAAATGATTCTCTTAAAAATATATAAATCAGGGTCAAATATAATGGCACTCTATCTAAAACCTTCAAATTGTACCAAGGATTACCACAATGATTAGTCCTTAGCCCAACTCTCTTCACCCTATTTATTGCAGGCATAGAAAAAATATTTTTCACATAAAACCAATATTGGACTTTTCGCTGATGACATTATTCTATGGAGCAGCAACACTAACTGGAAAAAAGCTGAAAGAGATTTGAACAAGACTCTTCTCCACCTAGAAAAATTTGCTGATAAACATAAATTAGAATTTAACCCCCAAAAATCTGAAACCTGTCTTTTTACTACCGATAAGAAACTATACAAAATAAGACCAAATATTATTATGAAAGAACAACAATTGCAATATAATAAACATCCTAAATATCTCGGCTACACCCTGGATCCAGAAATTAACTCCAGTAAGCATATTGAAGGAGTTGTTAGAAAAGGAAGAGACCGACTAAAAATCTTGAAATATATTTCAGGAAGAGTGGGGAGCTGAAGCAACAACACACTAAAATTAACTTACACATCTCTAATGAGACCTATCTTGGAAAATGGATATCATATCTATGGTAAAGCATCTGAAACAAATCTAAAATCACTGGAAAGGATACAACTAAGTGCAGCTAGAATTATTACAGGTCTTCGAAATACCTGCCCTAACGATATTGTACTTTACGAGGCAGACATTATGCCCTTAAAGAATAGAATAAGCTACAATCTGCCAAAATATATAAACAAAATCAAGAGTTATGAAAACAAACACAGAACTTTCAATTACATACTTAATTGGGAACCCAATATAAGACTCAAAAAAGAAGGCCCTCTCCACCTGGCCAAAAGAAATGGATTTTTAAAATATAAAGTGGAAAAATATTATTTAGCTGAAAAAAATATATCCATGCGAACCAATAACAAAATGTTATTTTTAATGCCACTTTAAATGAACCCACCAACAGACAATACCAAAATCCAAAATACTTAAAACAATTATCATTAGAAATAATTAATAAAATTCCTAAAAATGCAATAACTATCTATACCGATGGTAGCAGAGACGAGTTGGGAAACACTGGCAGTGGCTCTCTCATTAAAACCACAAATGGCATTGAGAAAATAAACAGAAGAAACCCAGAATTTTGCTCAGTCTTCAGATCAGAACTTATAGCCATCTATGAAGTCTTAAAATCCATCAGAAACATTAAACATCACGATATATGGATTCTTACTGATAGTAGAAGTGCCATACAACACTTGAGTCACACAGGGGAACTTAGAGACAAAGTAAGCAGGAACATAATTGGTTATCTCCAAAAATTATCAATACCTCTAAAATTCACCTTCAATGGATACCCTTTCATGTTATCATTGAAGGCAATGAAGCTGCTGATGCGCTAGCGAAAAAAGGCACAAAAGAACCCTTGCTACAGAAAAATAAACTTACTTTTAAAGAAATAGAAACAGTAGCCAAAATAAACAAGAACTGGAGGATCCCACCTAAGCACAGTTGGTATACCCTAGAAGCAGATGGCCACCCAGACCTTTCGGTCCACAAGCCGGCATGCGAAGCATGCCCTTCGATGCTATTCTGTTCAACTCATAACTGTATCCAAGCTAGTGCCTGGACATTGTACCTGGAAACACCACCTCCCAGACAACGTGTCTGGAAGGATTTCTATACCGGTGGCCTTTAATCACAGCAAAATAGGAAACTATCTACTGTGTCTAGCAGGGACCGCGGAGAGGCAGCCCCCGGTCGACTCTGTTCACTCACAGCTGAGGAAAATCTCAGCTGCCACGTCGTGGGCTTTCTCAAGAAGCTTGCTGTGATTTATCAGCAGCTTACTCTCGATCGCGCCCCTCGCCCTCCTTCTCTCTTCCTGCACACCCACTACTCTTGGACAATCCAAGACGTAGTGGCGTGCATTCACATCCTTTTCTCCATAGACGCAATCAGGGTTTCTCTTAATTTTAAATCTGTGGAGACTTGGGGAAGAGTCCATGTCCCGAACTATCTCAATGAGTTTGTGGGACATTACCTTACAGAGGTACTTGGGTGTTGTTACCCCATTGAATACCTCTCTCCCCTTCACACTGTTCCTCCATCTGTCCAACCATGAGTCCTGGACGTGCCCCCTGATCCTCCTATAAACTTCTTTCTTGGTCACTGGGGTCCTCAGTGATCTACCTCTTAAGCATCCTGCCTTAGCGATCCTGTCTGCGAACTCATTACCTTCGATGAGGCTGTGTCTCCTAAACCAAGGGAGCTCCGGAGCCCGCGTCATCATCTCCAGCTCCTGGAATTTTTGATGCGCGAGTTGTCCTTTCTCCAGATTGATGGCGACGAGGGCCGACATACAATCTGAATAGAGGCGGTCCGGGCTGAAGTTCTTCTCGGCACACACTCTGAGGGCTACCCTGATCTCAACCAGCTCTGCTAAAAAGACCAATTCGTCCACTCTGAGTGTTAAACTTTCTTGGAATATCAGCTCTCCATTAGTGAATATCACTACCCCAGCTCCAGTATTGGTTCCAGACATACTACTATCAGTGAAAACCTCCGTGCCAATCCCTGTCGGCCCTCCAGGACTCCAATTCCACTTTGGCAACCACTGCGGAGGCTTCCTTGGATCCCTCTTCGATTCCAGGGCCCCCGCTTCAAGTCCCAGGGCATCTTCCCTGTTCTCCCAGATCTTCTGTCTGATGGTCTCCTCCTCTAGTTTTAATCCCAGGGGAATAAGCCCAGCGAGGACCAAAAAGGCCTCACTGCTGGTAGTGCGATATTCCCTGTCATTCTGAGTGCCGCTGTCCTCTGCACTCTCTCTAGAGTTGTTGCCACCTTCTTATCCCTGTTTCGGCGCCACCAAGCCCCGGAAGCATATAGCAAGATTGGCTCGACACAGGAGAGGCAGAGGTTCCTAAAAATAGTACCCTCCTTCTCCCTTCCCTGTTGAGAGCCAACCAGGACAGGCCTGCACAACGCCTCCCTGCCTCTCGCCACCATCTCCTCCGCCTGGTATTGCCAACCCATCTTGTCATCAATGACCACCCCCAGTTGGTCATCCTAATGACCAACGCTACCCTCCGTCCTTCCATCCGGATAGCCGGCTTGTGTTCCCTTTAGATCCCTTTCATTTTAGTTCTTATCTCCCTAGGCTTAAAGCTGAGGGCTTTAGTTTTGGAGACATTGAACTTAAGGCCAGAGTCATGGGCCCAGATCGAGAGAATTTGGAGAGTAGTTTCAACACACTTCTCAGCCTTCGCTCTCGAAGCAGCCTCAATGATGAGGAACTGGTCGTCAGCATAGAGAACCAGCCTGGCTCCCTCAGGGAGCTCCTCCTGGAAAACGGTGTTTACCAGGATATTCCACAGAATATGTCCGCAGCAAGAGCCCTGGGGGCAACCCCTAGCACAGTTTATTTCCAACTTCCGCCCACCAAAACTGAGGCTAATCCGTCTATCCCTCAGGAAGTCACGAACCAAGCTGCACAAATTATCAGGACAACCCATGTCCATCAAATTTCTCATCAGCTTGTTCCAGCTCATGGAGTTGAACGCGCCCTCAATGTCCAGGGCCACGAAAAGAACCCAAGCACCCTTATTTAAGCCCACCTCAACCCCCTCTAACACTTCGTTCAGAGCTGTGGTTGTGGATTTCCCTTCCCTAAAACCATGTTGGAAAGAGGAACGGAGCTCATTACTCTCTAGCCAGTGCTTCAGTCGCTGAGCTAGTAGGCTATCCAGGACCATACCTAGACACACTAGTAAAGAAGGCATACGATAATCATTAGGAGAATTACCCTTTCTACCAGACTTTTCGAGAAGCACTACTCGGGCAACCTTCCATGCCTCAGAAAATGTACCAGTGTCCAGGCACCTATTGAATAACCTGGAAAGAAGCGATGGGTGCCTCCTTACCAGGGCTTTCACGACCGTGTTATCGATCCATTCGGGACCAGGAGATTTCCTTTTTCCGAACTCGAAAGCCGTCAGTTTCACCTCATTCTCAGAAAAGGGCGGATCTACCAAACCACAAGTGGTCAGAGAGATCTCGTCCTCTGGTTCCTCGTTTCCGAAGTGCCGATCCAAGTTGTTTTTATTTTGTCTTCTGCTTTCGAGCGAGTAGGTCTAGAACACATTCTCTCTGAATTTTCTCATTGTTGGTGGATGAAACAGCACCAGTGATTATTTTGGCCGCTTTTGCTTGAACACTGTCTAGTCTTACTTTTAGTGATGAGCTTGAGGGAGCCCAGACCGGTGTTGCATATTCCATTATCGGCCTTATTAAGAGGTGGTATATGTTGTTCGGAGAATTCTGGGTTTTGCTCCCCAATTTGTTCCACATAGCCTTCTCAGAATGTTTAGTTTTCTGATAGCTATATTTGAGGTGCTAATTATGTGTTCTGAAAATTCTGTTTTCTCATCAATGATAATGTAAATAATTTTGTTGACATCTTGTCAATACATGCACAGTCTGCACTATTTAAAAAATATAATATGCATTATATACACTATGTACAATGAATATGGCGCCTCTGCCAGCGCTGCAAAGTTTGATGGAGAATCACCAGCGGGTCTCCAGCGACACCACGCATTTTGCGATCTACGATGAATACGTAGATCGCGTACTTCGCCGCTTAGGAGATTGAAAGATCCAGGACTGCAGTATCACACCTAGGTATTATGGATTTCTAATTTTATCAATTATTTGTTTGTTTATGCTTATTTTGTGGTTATATTTATGCTTTTTTCCCTGTGAGTGGAGAAGACGCATAGGTTTGGTTTTATTGGGTTTATGGTCATTTGGAGTTCCATTGCCCACTTCTCCAGTCCTCTCATTGATGTGTTCAGTATTTTTTACGATTTTTCTATGCTGCTACTTGTGTGCCATATGGCTATATCATCTGCATAACAGGCAACCTTTGTGTCTTCAGTGAGGTAAGGATGGATGTAGTTAATGTATAGCAGATAGAGTAGAGGACTGAGCACAGATCCCTGAGTTACACCAGCCCATGTTCTTCCTTCCTTGGAATATTCTCCATTCACCCGAACCTTTAACCTTCTTCCCCTTAAGAAGTCTGCAATCCAGATTAAGGTTTTTCTCTTACTCCAATGTTGTGCAGCTTTTCACGTAATTTCTCCCTCCACACTCGATCAAAAGCTGAGGTCATATCAAGGAATATAGCCGTGGTCTTTTTTGGCGGTTTTTCCTGGAAAGAATCTATTATTGATTGACAGAAGTAGAACAGTTGATCAGTCGTACAGTGCTGGGATCTATAGGCAGTTTCGTAGAGGTTTATTTTATTATTGTTAGTGAGCCAGACTATGAGCCTAGAGTGGATAATTCGTTCTGGTATTTTACAAAGTATGCTGGTGAGAGCAATTGGCCCATAGTTCTTGTATTCCTTGGCATCTTTGTTTGGCTTCAGTATTGGCACTATAATTGATATCTTCCAATTCTTTGGTAGTTTACCAGTTTGCCGTGAAATGTTCAGTATTCGTAGGAGTTGATTATTAGCTTTGTCTTCAAAGTGTTTAATCATTTGACCAAAGATTAGATTATCTCTTGGTGACCTCTTGGATTTTTTTAATTGATAAGTTTAGCTCATTCAGTGTGAAGTCTCTCGAGAAAATATCTTGTTGATGGAAGTTTCTTGCTTGTTTAACTAACTGGTTTATATTATTTTTAGAGTCCTGTCTTCATTCGTATAGTTGAGTATGGAAGTGCTTGAAAGATATTCAACAAATATGTCAGCCATCTGTTTGTTCTCGTTTTCTCGCTGTTCTATTCATATCGGTTAGAGTATTGGAGGATTGGTGTTGGTTTTGATTGTTCTCTAACACTCTAATCATATTCCAGTGTTGGCTGTCCTTTCTTGGATCCATTTTTTCGCAGAATTCTGCCATTTTTCTTGTTTGCATATCCAAATTTCTTGTTCTATTTTGTGACTAATTTCAATGAGTTCCTTTCTCTTTTCTTCTGTTTTATTTTTTTAAGAAGTTCATTGATATTGTCTCTCTCTCTGAAATCATTGCCTCGATGTTGTGGTCCTTCCAGTAAGGTATCCACAGGTCTTTACGTCTACCTCTAGGTATCGATGCTTTTGCAGCTTTTGAAATGTTCGAAGAGAATTTTTCCAAGTTTTTGTCAAGCGTTCTGTAATTCAATTTTTCGGTGCACAGTTCTTCAAGCTTTTCTGTGAATTTTTTTCAAGTCGGCTTTCCTAAAGTTCCATGTTCTTTTATTCTAATGGACATTCTCAATTTTGAAGTTTAGGTTTGTTAAAATTGGTGTGTGGTCACTGATTGCACCTCCCAGGATTTTCCATTGTGTTGTGGGTGCGATGTTGTAATTTATCGCTGTGATGTCTTTTGCGGATTCTGTGCCTGTGGACTTAGATAGGTAGGTGTTCTCTCCGTTATTTAACGGTGTAAGGTCGAGGTCGGTTAGCATGTCCTCAACCTGCTGACTTTTGTTATCCTGGACAGGTGATCCCCAAATTGAACTTTTGGCGTTAAATTCGCCGAGTATGATTGTGATATCCGAAGACACTTCACTCAATGTCTCTATTGTGTGTACCCATACAAAATTCAAAGATTTCACGAGCTGAAAGTTGGCGATTTTGAGATGCGTCAAGAATTCGCTGCATGGGTTTTCCGGCAAATTGATATTGATGAAAACTGGCTGTCAAATGTTCTGTGGACAGATGATGCTCACTTTTCTTTAAACGGAGAATTTAATATTCAAAACAGCCGCATTTGGGCAACAGAAAAACCTAGGATCTTTACAGAAATGCCACTTTACCAGCCTAGAATTACAGTTTTGTGTGGGTTCACTTCTTTTATTATTGGACCATTTTTCTTTGAAAAATCAATGGAAGAACTTTTAAAACCGTTTTTGTAACTGATGAACGTTATGTTCAACTTTTGAGAGAAAAGGGTATTCTCATATTGCAGGGCAAAAGCACTAAGCGAAATAACATTCACGAAAGATGGAGGACCTCCTCATATCTCCCGAGGTGCCAAACAATTGCTGAAGGATACGTTCGGTGAAAATCGTGTAATAAGTCGCCACTTTATATACTAGTGGCCTCCAAGATCACCAGACTTGACGCCTTGCGATTTTTGTTTATGGGGGTACATTAAATCGTGTGTTTATCGATGCTGGCCTACCACATTGGCCATGTTGAAGGCTTCTATCAGATGGCACGTTTTATCAATTTCAACAGATATGTTATTTAATGCTGTCCATTCTGTCTTTTATCGTCTGCAGGCGGTGTTTGAGAATGAAGGGTGCCACATTGAGCAAGGATTGTGACCTAATACAAGAGAGAAGGCAGGTACCTCATGTGTTATATTTTGCAGCTCTTTGTGTTGGGATATGGGGATAATAAATGCTGTCCTCACATCTTGACTCTTTTTTTTTGTGAACAGTAATATTTTGTTTGTCATTTGCTCACATATTATGTCGTGCAAACCAGTGTTATAACTTCTCGAATAACACTGGTACACACAATTTTTCCCCTTATGTTTAGTTTTCGCTTTTCGCTCATTAGAAGAAATAGCATAAGAAATATTTTCTGTACACCAATAACTTTAGAAATTTTGTGAAAATAAAATAATACAAAATGATTTTACTACCACGTTTTTCAACGCAAAAGGTCGATTTAAAAATTATTTTTATTTGAGGGGATACATTTTTAAAAATTGTGTACAGTATAATAAACAATGATAACATTTGATGAGTCCATAGGATATTTGGAATAAAGTACGACAAATATATTTTGTCACTCCCCTCTATATTTCATTTGTTGGATCATGACAAATATCCCGTTAAATAGTCAAGGGTCGCCAATCAGTCAAGAAACTACACATTTCTTATAGCAAGAAATCCTATTAATAGTACCATCATAATTTTTGGTACTATATTAACATTTCAAAAATTCGTGTATTGATATCAGCAGTGTTTTTCAAACATTCAATCTATTTCACAAAACCCCATATTAGATATAAATATTTTTGCTACATGTTTTAATTTGCATTTACCTATTTTACATATCTCTGATTGTATTTGAAAATCGTTAACCAATTCTTCATACTTTTGGCGAAGTGGTGTTTTATTAATTAGTTATTTGATATTATTAGGGTTCTTTCCTGGTATTCAAAAAGGAAAAATACGTGTCGATCAGTTATATTTTTCAATTTATCAAACAATTTGGCCGCTGAATCTCTGATTCTGGTAGAGCGCCATCTGGCGAATAAAATTGTAACTAAAATCAATTTCGAATTTTTCATTATTTGCCATAAAAAATCCCATTGCATCCTGAATACAATGGTGTTTACCGCATTGCTCTAGCGCAAATATTCGCGGAGTTATTAATTTTTAAGATAGTGCGGGACTTTTGGATCACCCTGTATATTAATATATTTTGAAAATAGAGCTATCCATCAATACATATTTAATTAAAAAGGCATATATTGGATCAAAATATCATTTATTTTACCAATATTTCAGTTGGCTGAACGCCAACTTCTATTAAGGTATTATAACATATTAATATGTGTCAACAACAAACTCAGCGCCACATAACGTCAATAGAATTAAGTTAATTGGCGTTATTTCATTCTATTGACGTTATGTGGCGCTGAGTTTGTTGTTGACAAACATTTATAGGTTATAATACCTTGATAAAGGTTGGCGTTTAGCCAACTGAAATATTGGTAAAATAAATGATATTTTGATCCAATATATGCTTTTTTAATTATATATTGATATATGTGAAAAAATAATTTAAAATAAAAAAGTTCAGGTCTTAATATTAAAAACAAAAAAGACATATGCTCACCAGGCTCACATGAGCGATTTAGATGGCAGAGCGCCATCTAGTGGTACAGAAATCAACTAAACGTTATTTTAGATTGTTCCCTGATATTTGACCAACCCAATTTCTTGATAAATCAAGAAAAGCCATCCACGAACTCGTTTCGGGCTGTTGGCCCTTGTCAGCATGGTGCAGACTGTATCTCTACGACCAAAAATATTTTGATCCCAGAGGGTTCCTGAGAAACCAATAAATGTGTAAATGGAATTTCTCAGAAAGCCTCTGGGACCAAAGTATTTTTAGTCGTAAGGTACAGTCTGCACCCTTATGACGAAGACCAACAGCCCGAAGCGCGTTCGTGGTTGACTTTTCTTGATTTTATAAAAAAAAAAAAAAAAAAAATAGGTTGGCCAAATATCAGGGAAGAGGTTAAATCAATGTTTAGTTGATTTATGTTCCACTAGATGGCGCTCTGTCATCTAAAAGTTTATATGAACGTGGTCAAGATAGGTATGTTTTGATTTTCATAGTTGTCTGTGTATATGTATAAGTCATAAATATAATGCTGCATATGACTGGTACAGAGCAGGAGGGACAAGCACCAGTTTTGTCCTCCCAAGAGAACAACAGTCTTTGATTTCCAGTCTCAAGTCTGGTCATTTACGGACAAAGACTTTTCAGAATGGTTGCAAGGTTTTCCCACTATGTACTAAGTGTCAACCTGCAACCCCAAAACATATCATTGACTGTATTGACTCATTCATTGATGAGCTCTACTCATTTCCAGCACAGACACCATCGAAAAGCTTTACAAGCTTGATACCTTAATATGATTGAGTGGAGATAAGAAAGAAGAAGAAGACAAGTCATGAAAAGGAGGTTGTAACAATGCATTGATAATTTATTTAGGTTACCTAGGTTTCTTTAGCATACATAATGAATTGATAAAACCTAAGAACACTTCGGCTTTCTAGATTTATCAGTGAGTGATAACAAAATTTTGATATTTGACCATACACACACCTCTTGGTAACATGAAGCCGTCCCTATCTACTATCTGTTCTGATACCATTGTCCTGATTGAGAAACAAAAAGAAACTTTAACAAACAATATTTTTTACCGTTAAATGATAACATTATTTATAATGAACTATTATGTCTGATAGTAGCTGAACTTTGTATTTTAATACTTATCAAGATATTATGAAGAATTTTTTATAATTATTATCCCTGATTGTGTACTCTATCAAACCTTTTTTGTGTAAAGTTTTATTGTTTTTTTATATTTCTACGGTTTAACTCGATAACACCCTGACCATCCTGTCGTCTGCCAAGACACACATCTATAGGTATTTCTTCGATGTGGAACTGAGGAGTGTTCAACCTTGTCTGGAGGAGAACTCTCTCAAGATAGGGGAGTCTCAATAACTCTGAAAGATATTACAGTGACCTTTATTGAAGACACACGAGATAACCAAGTGTGTATACACTCATAAACAAAACTTAAGGAAGTTGTACCTTTTAGCATGTATATCGGGATTAAGACAATAACTCTGAAAGATATTACAGTGACCTTTATTGAAGACACACGAGATAACCAAGTGTGTATACACTCATGGACAAAACTTAAGGAAGTTGTACCTTTTAGCATGTATATCGGGATTGAGACAATAACTCTGAAAGATATTACAGTGACCTTTATTGAAGACACACGAGATAACCAAGTGTGTATACACTCATGGACAAAACTTAAGGAAGTTGTACCTTTTAGCATGTATATCGGGATTGAGACAATAACTCTGAAATATATTACAGTGACCTTTATTGAAGACACACGAGATAACCAAGTGTGTATACACTCATGGACAAAGCTTAAGGAAGTTGTACCTTTTAGCATATATATTGGGATTGAAACAATAACTTTGAAAGTTATCACTGTGACCTTTATTGAAGGCACACGAGATAACCATGTGTGAACAACCTCTGTCTACTTCACAAAACAGACAACCGGTGATATTCAAATTGAAACAAAAATTTCAATTTATTTCATCTCAGTTTCCAGGTGTTAAATTCAAGCACAGCTGGCGAGTCACCTTGATTGGCTATTTACACATTGGAGTGTTGGTGAATAGAGGTGGCCACCACAAACCTTGTAGCTACCGAATGATTGACACATTTATATCTAGGAGCTGCATGCCACTAAGGTTGATCAAAAAAGGTTAGATTCCCCAGACCAGGAATGATGAGATAGAATATGGCTCAACGAGCTACTAACCAAAGTGTATGATTTTCGAGCCCAAAACGGAATGTAGCAAAAATAAAATATACTGTAGGAAAGTACCAAGGAGCTGTACACCACCAAGTTTGTTCAAAAACGGTTAGATTTCCCAGGCCAGGGAAGATAAGAGAGAGAATATGGTTTTACGAGATACTAACCAAATGTATGATTTTCGAGCCCAATAATGAATATAGCAAGCAGACAATACACTATAGCAAAGTACCAGGTGCTGTACGCCACCAAGGTTGTTCAAAAAAAGGTTAGATTCCCCAGGCCAGGGAAGATAAAAGTAAGACAGGTTCACGAAATTGTGAAATTATCTATGTAATTTGTGTATATGAATGTCTCACCTCTTATTTTATTATGTATTTCTTGTAGTTGAGCGATCTATGGATACGCTTCATGAACCTTGTTTAGGCTTATGTTATTGTCTATTTTATTTTTAGCGCTTTTAATATAGTCTGATGAACGCCCGCACGTGTACACGCCAATAGGATTCCCTTTGTTTATTGTAAATATAATCCTTTTGTTGTCATATTTATTATTATAATACAATATAATGCGGCTTATGATTTTAGAACGATATTATAAAATTATCCCGCATGTGTTTCTTTTAAACGAAAAATCGAAATTTATTTTAAGAAGAAATAACGATTATTTCTAACCTTAGGGATGAGGTATGAAAGGATGAATTATGAAGAGTAATGATAAACGGGAAATAAAAGTGTCCAGGGATGGGAATTAAGTGTCCAGGAATTAAAACTATTCCTACAGTCTTTATAATTCAATGAATGGAAATTGAAAGAGGAAGGGTATGGCTAATCAATGGTGAATCCTCACAGATGTTTCGCCATTTTAGTCTCCTGGCCGGTTCAATATTGTATTATGAAGAAATGTTATGAATATGTGTAAAGTTAAATGAGGGTTTAATGCTATATTCACAATTTATTACAATATATCTAAATTAAGATTCAACGGGGGTAAGTGGAAGGATGGTCTGAACCGTTGGTTTTCGACCGTTATGGTCGGGTTTGATTCCCGCATTGGGCACTTTTTTTCTAATAAAAAAATGCTCCAATGGCCCCCGATTCTTGCTAAAAGCCCAACCCCACCAGAGAGTGCAAGTAACCAAACGGGGCTATGGCACATTTGTAAGTACAAAGTCGAGCTGTTTTTCACATATGTAGACATGTGGTGTACTTACAGTAAAAGGAGTCGCCAACTACCCACAATGATTATAATGGCCTGTACCATATTTAGACATGTGGTGTACTTACAGTAAAAGGAGTCGCTAACTACCCACCATGATTATCATGGCCTTTACCACGTGTACTAGGAATAATTAAAAAAAATTACAAAGATATCACAATGTTATATATAAATCTATATCTACATTAAATACAATTTATACCAAGTTTTTAACTAAAAAAAAAACTAAAAACATTTTTACCGAAATGTATCCTATTTATAAAAATAAATAGGTAAAAAATCTATGAATACCATCCAAACAACTTCTATTTTCTAAAAGAATATATTAACTAAAAAACAGGATCTCAAACCTCTGTTACCCAATATTTAAGATAAATCCAAGTCACCGGTTAGTAAAAAACATTCCCCAACAACGCTGTTTTTTACCTTATCCTGACAAAAAGGAGTGTTTTTCCCCTTAACGATTTCCTAACGATAAATGGTTGGATAGCTTATCTCATACAGCTTATCTCTCAGCGGATAAAACACTTTAAGTCTTATCTTGAGTCAGAAAGTCGCTTTCTTTGGATTAGAAAAAGCTGGAACTTTAAGATCAACTATTTCTTTAGCTTCTTTTATATGTTAGCAAGTAATACCGTTTCTTTTTTTTTTATTGTTAGATCCAATGGAAAGATTTTGTCACATTATTAATGTTTTGTTGTTAGTATTGTTGTTGTAACTTGTATTGTTATTTAAATTTCTGTTGTTGTTGTGTCCAATAAAGATCTTCAGATGTTTCTATACATCTCTATCACAGCAGTCGCTATGTTCGTGGGTGTGTAAAGCTGCTGTTCTGGGTCAATTTTCTGTTGTTGTGTCCAATGAAGAGCCTCAGATGTCTCCGTACATCTCTATCACAGCAGTCGCTATGTTGTTGGGTTGTTCGGGCTTTTGCCCGAAAGCTCGCTCTTATGCACCAATAAAGATACTCGTCTTCCTTCGCCTTGTTATTATCGTATAAGTTCATTCCAGGAAGAATTACTCTACTATTAGACCAGTCCTTGTTTGGACACCGAAGTCCATAAAGGTCCGCTCTCTCTGACGTTGCCATTATTATATAAGCTGGTTTCCTACTGAGCCCACAGAAACAAAGTTTGTACAGTATAGGTGCAGTCAAGTCGGGATTCTGACAGATTGACCAGAGAGATCCCAGGACTCTCATAGTCCACCTCACCTTCCCGGATGTTGCTCCCTCTAAACCGAGATAACCATGTTCCTATATGTGTCATTCATCTTGACGCTAGTGCGTTCCTACTCTGGCCCCATGACTGCATATGGGATGAGGAGCTCGTTGCAACGATGTCGGCTCCACGCATTACAATATATATATATTAAATATAAATAAGGCATCTCCTGACCACGAGCACATGTGCTTTTTAGATGGCAGAGCGCCATCTAGTGGAGCAAGAATAAACTAAACGTTTATTTAGCTTGCACCGTGATATTTGGCCAACCCAAATTCTTGATAAATCAAGAAAAGTCATCCACGAACGCGTTTCGCGCTGTTGGCGCTCGTCAGCGTGGAGTAGACTGTAACCACTGCGACCAAAAATATTTTTGGACCCAATGGCTTCTTGAGAAATCAAGAAATGGGCATTTAAGGCCAAATTTGCGTAAAGACGCTTAACACATGAAAAAACAATAGAAAAAATAAAAGATAAGTGGGTCAGGTGTTGATATTAAAAATAAATAAGGCATCTCCTGACCACGAGCACATGTGCTTTTTTTTCTATTGTTTTTTCATGTGTTAAGCGTCTTTACGCAAATTTGGCCTTAAATGCCCATTTCTTGATTTCTCAAGAAGCCATTGGGTCCAAAAATATTTTTGGTCGCAGTGGTTACAGTCTACTCCACGCTGACGAGCGCCAACAGCGCGAAACGCGTTCGTGGATGACTTTTCTTGATTTATCAAGAAATTGGGTTGGCCAAATATCACGGTGCAAGCTAAATAAACGTTTAGTTTATTCTTGCTCCACTAGATGGCGCTCTGCCATCTAAAAAGCACATGTGCTCGTGGTCAGGAGATGCCTTATTTATTTTTAATATCAACACCTGACCCACTTATCTTCTATTTTTCTATTGTTTTTTCATATATATATATAAAGATATTTATTTAAAAAGGCATATATTGGAACCAAAAATAATTTATTAACCAATATTTCAGCTGGTTTAGGCTAACCTTTTTCAAAGTTTAACAACGTATTTATGAGAACAACAAACTAAAGCGTCACATAACGTTGTTGTTTTCATAAATACGTTGTTTTACCTTGGAAAAGGTTGGCGTTCAGCCAACTGAAATATTGGTTAATAAATTATATTTTGTTACATACAATACATTCACGCGCCATTTTTTTTTTAGAATTCGAAACTATTATAGACACGTAATGTGTAGGTTCAGCACTGATGAGTCAGGCCCTCCCATTAATTTTTTCATTGCAGTAAAGACAGTAGAAATTGTTAAATTTTTAAAAGATTCATACGCGTCTATAATTGTTTCGAATTCTCATATATATATAAAATTCGTATGCAAATAAATTTACTGGCAATGTGTTTCTTTTCAACAATTTACAACAGTATTGTTGAAAAGAAACATATTGCCAGTAAATGTTATTGTTACAAATTTTATCGCTTGATGGCAATTAAATTTATAAATATGTAATTTTAATTTAAAAGATCTATCCATAAAGAATTTGCTCTATTTAAATATATATATATATATATATAAAGATTTGTTAAAGAAATATCCGTTTGGCAAATATTCAATTGTACAAAACAAGGCCTATCTCTATTCTTATAAACAAATTTCGAAGTGAATTCTTTACAAAATTACAAAATAAATACATCAAATATTTTGATGGTATCTTCTTAAAAGGATGCTTGTTTTTTTATGATTTAATTAGCTATACAACAACAACAACAAAAAAGGCTTTTATTAGGGCCCATTGCCCTGTATAGATTCGCCATACAACAACAAAACAATACAGTAAATTTTTCCTCCCTTTCCCCATGTGCACGTGAACTTTTGTTTGAAAAGGGATTTATTTACACATCTGTTCTAAAACTTTCCTCACTACCTCTTTTGTGTATGAATATATTTACAATTGATCTGTAGAAATTATAGAGTTCTATTGCTATATTTTTCTTTTCTGAAATAGTTCTCAGCGTCTTCAGTGGGTTGCTAAATCTCCAGAAGGTGTTTTAAGAGAATTAGCTATATAAAGGATCGTCTGCAATGTAAAAAAGTAAAAAATCTTTAGATTTAGGTCTTCCAAGAAGTGTTTATCACAGTACCTGGTGCCTATCGCGCAGTATTTAGGACATCCTGATAAGTTAGAAGGGCATGGCATGATAAGTTAGGCGTTATTTAGGTCATTCTTTGTTACTTAGCCCTTCTTATTCTTAAAAAAGGCAGCTGCATAGGTATTTTATTTAGATATATTATTATATTATGATTTTTTTCTCTTTTCATCTAACTAACTTGCATACTAATTCTGTACATATTTAAAATATCTTTCTTTCTTTTCTTTCAAATTTTGTTTATCTTTAAAGTGCAAGTGTCCCTAGAGGGATATAACGCTCTAAGTCGAAATAAAGAAATTATCTTATGATACAATGGAAATATTATTGGGAGGGCCTGGCTCATCAGTGGTGAACCCTTCCAAGCGGTTTCGCCAGTTATTATAAGCACCTCTCCCGTTAAAATAGACGCTAAACTGAGTGTAAATTCACTTTACTTTCCATTTAGGTTTGGTCCATGAAATAGTTCTCTTTGGTAAAAGACGTTATTAGGGTCTACAAGACTTTGACACAGATGTTCCTGCTGAAGGAAAAAAGGGACATGAAGAGTTCAAGAAGGCAATTACTCTGTCAAAAAATATAATCAGGCACTTCACTCCACTTTCCACTTAGGTTTTGTTGATGTAATAGTTCTCTTTGGTAAAAAGCGTTAAAAATGTATCATCCAACTTTGACACAGATGTTCCTGCTGAAGGAAAAAGGGACATGAAGAGCCCAAGAAGGTAATTACTCTGTCAAACCAATATCATCAGGGACTTCAGCTAATCTCCTAGACGCCCAATTAGTTGGATTATTCGGGCTTGAGATAAGCTGCCTCATTAATCCACGGCAACAGCTTCACACATCTACTCATCAGTAGATTGTAAGATCTATGGTCTCTATAGCATTGTCTTCTTCGATGTATTTGTAGATAGTGTGGAATGGTATGTTTGGTTATAGTTTCGTCTTTTCACACTGTCTACTAATCAGTAGATTGTAAGATATGTGGTCTCTATAGCATTGTCTTCTTCGATGTATTTGTAGTTACTGTGAAATGGTATGTTTGGTTATAGTTTCGTCTTTTCACACTGTCTACTAATCAGTAGATTGTAAGATATGTGGTCTCTATAGCATTGTCTTCTTCAATGTATTTGTAGATACTGTGGAATGATATGTTAGGTAACAGGTTTGCCGTTCATTATTCAGTAAATTACAAGATCTGTGGTTTCTATAGGATGTCTATTTGTTCCAATACATACGTAGATACTGTGGAATGGTATGTTAGGTAACAGTCTTTCTGCTTCACACCGTCTACTATTCATTAAATTACAAGATCTATGGTTTCTGTAGGGTATATGCCTGCTTCATTGCATGTGTAGATACTGTGGATTGGCATTCTTAGTAATAGCCTTGCTACTCCACAGGTATACTCTTCAGTAAATTGTAAGATCTATGGTCTCTATAGCATTGCCTTCTTCGATGTATCTGTAGATACTGTGGAATTGCATTCTTTGTATCTGCCTCTCCGCTTCACAGGTCTACTCTTCAGTAAATTGTAAGATCTATGGTCTCTATAGCATTGCCTTCTTCGATGTATTTGTAGATACTGTGGAATTGCATTCTTTGTATCTGCCTCTCCGCTTCACAGGTCTACTCTTCAGTAAATTACATGTTCTGTAGTTTATAGAAATCATCTCACACAGTCTCTCCACTTCATTTCATATGTAGATACTTTGAGGTAGCATTCTTGGTAACAGCCTCGTTGCTTCACAGGACTATTCATCAGTCAATTTCAAGATCAATGGTTTCTGTAGGGTCTATGCCTGCTTCATTGCATTTGTAGATACTGTGGAATGGTAGGTTTCGTAATAGCCTTATTGCTTCACATTGTCCATTCATTAGTTATTTGCAAGAAATGTGGATTCTATAGGATATCTATCTGTTTAAAATGCATATGTAGATACTTTGAAATGACATTCTTGGTAACAACCTCGCCTCTCCCCACCGTCTACTCTTCATTCGACTAATTCAAGATCTATGGTTTCAATAAGGTATCTACTTTGTTAAATGTCTACGTAGTTAATTATGATTGGCATGTTTGGTAAAACCTTCGCCGTTTATGTCTATCTCTCATTCAATTAAAGTTCTAATGTTTTTATTAGATCTCTGTCTGCTTCATTACATACGTATATACTGTTGAATGGTAGATTTGATTACAGCCATGCCGCTTCATTACATCTACTTCTCAGTCAAATGCAATATCTGTGGTATCTACATGGTCTCTACTTACTTCTTCACGAATTCTTTTATATACCCTCATGGACAAAACTCCAGGAAGTGAAAAGTCTTTTATATATCCAGTAGTATTTATTTTTAAGGAAAGAGAGGAAAATTGGTTCACAATTGGTTATCTCGTGTGTCTTCAATAAAGGACACTGTAATATCTTTCAAGGTTATTGTCTCAATCCCGATATACATGCTAAAAGATAAAACTTCCTTAAGTTTTGTCCATGAGTGTATACACACTTGGTTATCACGTGTGTCTTCAATAAAGGTCACTGTAATATCTTTCAGAGTTATTGTCTCAATCCAGATATGCATGCTAAAAGGTACAACTTCCTGAGTTTTGTCCATGAATGTATACACACTTGGTTATCTCGTGTGTCTTTAATAAAGGTCACTGTAATATCTTTCAAAGTTATTGTCTCAATCCCGATATACATTTTAAAAGATACAACTTCCTTAAGTTTTGTCCATGAGTGTATTTATAATTAAAGAGTATATTGTATAAATATTGTGTTATGGAATGCATATATAGGACGTTACTCCATATATTTATATACAAAAGGAGAAGTTAAGCCTAATGGAGTTTCGAATAGAAATGGGTTAGCACCCAAAGAATGGAATAAAATGGAAAATATCTTCTTCAAAAGAGAAAAAATAAATAAAATGGCCGAGTGTTAGGTTTAAAGAATTTTAAAGTGAATATTTCTTTAAATACAGGGTGATCCAAAAGTCCCGCACAACTTTAAAAATTAATAACTCGGCGAATATTTGCGCTAGAGCAATGCGGTAAACACCATTGTTGTCAGGATGCAATGGGATTTTTTATGGCAAATAATGAAAATTTCGAAATTTATTTTAGTTACAACTTTATTTGCTAGATGGCGCTCTACCAGAATCAGAGATTGAGCGGCCAAATTGTTTGATAAATTGAAAAATATAACTGATCGACACGTATTTTTCCTTTTTGAATACCAGGAAAGAACCCTAAAAATATCAAATGATAAATTAATAAAACACCATTTCGCCAAAGGTTATAAGAATTGGTTGACGATTTTTAAATACAATCTGAGATATGTAAAATAGGTATATGCAAATTAAAACATGTAGCAGAAAATATTTATATTTTAGATGGAGTTTTGTGAAATAGATTGAATGTTTGAAAAACACTGCTGATATCAATACACGATTTTTGAAATGTTAATATAGTACCAAAAATTATGATGGCACTATTAATAGAATTTCTTGCTATAAGGAATGTGTAGTTTCTTGACTGATTGGCGACACTTGACTATTTAACTGGATATTTGTCATGATCCAAAAATGAAATATAGAGGGGGGTGACAAAATCTATTTGTTTTTACTTTATTCCAAATATCCTATGGGTTTGTCAAATGTTATTATTGTTTATTTTACTGCACATAATTTTGAAAATGTATCCACTAAAAAAATCATTTTTAAATCGACCTTTTGCGTTGAAAAACGTGGTAGTAAAATCATTTTGTATTATTTTTTGCGCAAATCTTCTAAAGTTGGGGGGGGGGGGGGGGGGGGGGTACGGAGAATATTCCTTATGCTATTTCTTCTAATGAGCGAAAAGCGATAAACTAAACATAAGGGGTAAAATTGTGTACACCAGTGTTATTCGAGAAGTTATAACACTTTGGCCTGCACGACATAATATAAGATATGGGCAAATGACAAACAAAAAAATTACTGTTCACAGAAAAAAAAAAAGAGTCAAGATGTGAGGACAGCATTTATTATTCCCATAACCCAAAACAAAGAGCTGCAAAATATAATACATGAGGTAACTGCCTTCTCTCTTGTATTAGGTCACAATCCTTGCTCAATGTGGCGCCCTTCATTCTCAAACACCGCCTGCAGACGATAGTTGACAGAATGGTCACAATTAAATAGTTGAAATTTATAAAACGTGCCATCTGATAGAAGCCTTCAACATGGCCAATGTGGTAGGCCGGCATCGATAAAAACGCGACTTAATGTACCCCCATAACCGAAATTGTAAGGCGTCAAGTCTGGTGATATTGGAGGCCACTGGTATATAAAGTGGCGACTTATCCCACGATTTTCACCGAACGTATCCTTCAGCAATTGTTTGGCACCGCGGGAGATATGAGGAGGTCCACCATTTTGCATGAATGTTATTTCGCTTAGTGCTTGTCTGTCCTGCAATATGGGAATAACCTTTTCTCTCAAAAGTTGAACATAACGTTCACCAGTTACAAAAACGGTTTTAAAAGTTCTTCCATTGATTTTTTCAAAGAAAAATGGCTCAATAATAAAAGAAGAAGTGAACCCACCCAAAACTGTAACTCTGGGCTGATGAAGTGGCATTTCTGTAAAATTCCTAGGGTTTTCTGTTGCCAAAATGAGGCAGTTTTGAATGTTAAATTCTCCCTTTAGATAAAAGTAAGCATTATCTGTTTTTAGAACATTTGACAGACAGTTTTCATCAATATCAATTTGCCGGAAAACCCATGCAGCGAATTCTTGACGCTTCTCAAAATCGCTGACTTTCAACTCGTGAAAACTTTGAATTTTGTTAGGGTATTTTTAAAGAAAAATTCTAAATGTGTGTTTTCTCCAAACTGTTCCATACGAAATCCCCGTTTGTCGAGAAACTTGTCTAGCACTTACTTCTCCATACGTGGATAACGTTTCAATAGCTTCAGCATTCTGCAAAACCGTAACAGCCACTGACTTGCATGTCGATGTCTTCCACTCCGAGAGGTATATCATGAGGCCGTTAGAAGGCAGGAGCAGTTTACTACAGGTTGCGAGGTTTTATTTCCGCAACTATGCAACTGGACCTAAACGGTAAAAAGGTACCATTTTAAAATTATTGAGCTACCGTCACTACCTTATAAGTTGCGAGGGCCTCGTGTATAAGAGGCATATCAATCAATTGCGACCTGTGAGAAAGAAACAAGTGGAGACAAGAAATTTGATACTTCCTCGAACATCAGGAGAGAAGCCTGTAGGTGGAAGTCAGAAAGAAAGTGAAGAGGAGGTTCCAGAGGTTACCTCAGGAAACAAGGAGGAGACTGCTTCTGTGCACGTACCCTCTTGCACTCCTAGACCGGGGCCTGCTGCTGTGCGCGTGACCTCTTGCACTCCTAAACCGGAGCCTGCCGTTGTGAAAGTGCCCGTCCTCAGTCATAGACCTCAGAGAGCCAGGAAACTCCCAGACCGACTGGAGTATTATTAAGGAGGGAGATGTGTTGTGTATGTAAATATATGAAGATTATTTGCATTCTTTAAAGTCTCATTATGTAAGAATATATGTGTATATAAATTGGACATTTTTTGTTGGTCAAACGAAAAGAATAAGAGCTAAAAAGAGTCATAGTCAAGTTTGAGTTGTTGTATATCTAATTACGACACAACCTTAACAACATCCATCCTTACCTCACTGAAGACACAAAAGTTGCTTGTTATGCAGATTATATAGCCATATGGCACACAAGTAGCAGTATAGAAATATCATAAAAATACTGAACACATCAATGAGAGGACTGGAGAAGTGGGCAATGAAACTCAAAATGACCATAAACCCAATAAACACAAACCTATAGGTTTCCTTCACTGACAGGAAAAAAAGGCATGAATTTCACTCCAAAATAAGCATAAACAACCATATAATTGATAAAATTAGATCTCCAAAATACCTAGGTGTGATACTTGATGAGGAATTGCGATTTACAGAACACATAATTAGCACCTTAAATAGAGCTACCAGAAACCTAAACATTCTGAGAAGGCTATGTGGAACAAATTGGGGAGCAAAACCCAAAATTCTCAGAACAACATATATCACCTTAATAAGGCCAATAATGGAATATGCAACACCTGTCTGGGCTCCCTCAAGTTCATCACTAAAAAGAAGACTAGACAGTGTTCAAGCAAAAGCGGCCAAATTAATCACTGGTTCTGTTTCAAATACCAACAATGAGAAAATTCAGAGAGAATGTGGTCTAGACCTACTTGAAAGCAGAAGACAATTAAAAACAATAAAATTCACCAATAGCTTAAAACTAAAGAAACCGAACACATATCCCATAGAACCTATTTAAACTGGACACAAAAAGAAAGGCTCAAAATATCTTCAACACTTCAGTACGACAACAATATTAGAAAGGGCATAAATATGAAACATAATGAATTTCAAATTCGAGAATAACATTATTTCCCACCCCATTTCCATCAAATGTAATCATCAATCTTAACCTGAATGAAGCCTGCAAAAAAAAAAAAAAGAGAACAAAAACATACTTAAAAAGAAAGGACTTGACACAATTGGTTTATGCGATCAGATAAATTGTTTAACAGCATATACAGATGGATCATCAGACCTTACTATAAGTAATGGAGGGGCTGCAATTAACATAATACTGCAAGATGGAACATACATCAAAATAAAAAAGGAGCAAGAAAGATTTCGTCAATCTTCACTCGTGAACTGACAGCTATCTGGAAAGCTCTTGATGTATGTCTTAACCAACCATCCCTGCATCAAGCAGAAGGAATTATAATATACACCGACTTCATATCCGATCTAGAAGCAATTCAGAAGGGCAATACTAAAATTACACAGAAAATACACTCGTTGCTTACTTAACTGATATCATTGGAGAATAACTGCATTCTATAATCCCCCTGGATAGGGGGTAATGAAATGGCAGTTGAATTTACAAAGGAAGCCATAATGTTGAGCCAAAGGAAATAACAAATGTCATTATTTGACGCTAATGCTTTTGCAAAATACAAGATAATTAAACAAAAAAAAATAAGAAAAGATCAAAATGTGAAATAAACTCCGAGAGAAAAATAACAAAACTATAACAAGATTTAGAACAAACCATTATAAAGGAATGACAATGCATCCAGATGGCACAAGAACCTATAGAAAATGAAACAACTGTCCTGGTGTGGAACTAACACCTACCCACATATTCTCATGCCCGCCGCCTTGCAGAAAATTGACATAGATCCAGAGCAGCTGCTTTACACACCCAAGATAATGGAGAATGCTGCTGCTGCTGTGATAGAGATGCATGGAGACATCTGAGGCTCTTTATTGGACACGACAAAAACAACAACGGCATTCCAGAGTAAAATAAATCATCAGAGATAGATAAATATTTTTCAAATGAATTAAAATAAATATAATCGATACTGAGAGAGAGTTGAATTTAAAAAATTAGAAAATTATTATTTTCGAAATTTAAATCGCTGAGAGGATTCCAGCAAACAGCATCTAAAATATCAGTTTTTTTTTTGCTACATGTTTTAATTTGCATATACCTATTTTACATATCTCAGATTGTATTTAAAAATCGTTAACCATTTCTTCTAACTTTTGGCAAATTGGTGTTTTATTAATTTATCATTTGATATTATTAGTTGTTCTTTCCTGGTATTCAAAAAGGAAAAATACGTGTCGTTCAGTTATATTTTTCAATTTATCAAACAATTTGGCCGCTGAATAGCTGATTCTGGTAGAGCGCCATCTAGCAAGTAAAGTAGTAACTAAAATCAATTTCGAATTTTTCATTATTTGCCATAAAAAATCCCATTGCATCCTGAACACAATGGTGTTTATTGCATTGCTCTAGCGCAAATATTCGCGGAGTTATTAATTTTTAAAGTTGTGCGGGACTTTTGGATCACCCTGTATTAAAAGTAGAAAACATCAAAACTGAATCAATATTTCTCTTTCTTACTTATATTAAATTGATATGAAATAGGGAAAACATGCTTGTTATTGTCTTTTATGATATATATATGCTTTATAAAATGTATTTGATTGAGCATTTTATATAAGAAAAATGATAAATATACATTTATATGAAAAAATAGTACAAATGTGATATTGTACTGGGATAAGGTGCATAAATTATGAAAAAGGCATCTCCTTATCGTATAACTTCTTAATGTATGCACCTTATCCCAGGACAATGTCACATTTGTACTATCTTTTCATATTGTGTCTGTTTTAACGCAATTCTGGCCTTAACTACCCGTTTCATGATTTTTCAGGATGTCTGAATGACCAGTTTTTTGGTCGTTGAGGTACAGCTTGTACCACGCTGATGAGGGCCAACAGCCCGAAACGCGTACGTGGTTAGCTTTTCTTGATTAATCAAGAATGGGTATTTGGCCAATTCTGGAATAATTAAAAATCAACGAGAATAGTTTATATTCATTCCGATAGATGGCGCAAGCCATCAGCAACTTTCAGTTGCACGATAAGGAGATGCCTTTTTCTTAATACATATATATGTTATGTTAAAATATTATTCTATTTAAAAAATTATATTTCATAGATACAAATACTCTGTTAAATCGACCGCCAGAGGTCACGCTTTCCCTATAAATACTCATTGTTGTTGTTTCCCGATGGCCGGCTCAAAACTTTTGTACATTATGTAAATAAGCTTTTAATTTTTTTTTATTCTTACGCCTCAAGCCAGGCAGTACTTTTATCAATTTTTTTTTCATATATATTCCTTAGCGCCCAAATAAAGAAATCTCTGATCAAGACTTTATATTTTGAAGATTATTATTCAACCACGACTGCATTACCATAACATAATCTCAACAATTCTAAAATACAAGAGAAATATATTTTTTTGTTTTATAATATATATATTTCTAATTAAAAAGGCATATTATGATGCACTAGCGCGCCATCTGTTATTAAAATTCGAAACTATTTTAGACACGTATTATTCTTTTTGAAATTAAACAATTTCTACTGCCCTTACTGTAATGGAAAAATTAATGGAAGCTTCATTACTGATGAGCCAGGCCCTCCCATTAATTTATCCATTGTCTTAAGGGCAGTAGAAATTGTTTAATTTTAAAAAGAATAATACGTGTCTAAAAAAGCATATTTTGGGAATCAAAATATCATTTATTTTACCAATATTTCAGTTGGCTGAACGCCAACCTTTATCAAGGTATTATAACATATTAATGTGTGTCAACAACAAACTCAGCGCCACATAACGTTAACAGAATTAAATAACGTCAACAAACTTAATTCTATTGACGTTATGTGGCGCTGAGTTTGTTGTTGACACACATTAATATGTTATAATACCTTGATTAGGGTTGGCGTTCAGCCAACTGAAATATTGGTAAAATAAATGATATTTTGATCCAATATATGTCTTTTTAATTAAAGATTTATTTATGGATTGATCAATTTTCAAAACAACTATATATATTCCCCTACATTTTATCTACCCTTTATTTACTCTCTATCTTATTATATATTTTCTCTCCTTTCTAACAATTGATTAGAAAAATCAATCCAATTGTATAAATTGTCCACAGTTTCTAAGTAGAATCTCTCTTTGATTCCCATAAAAGAAGGAAGAAATGAAGCGGAAACAAGTAATTTCCGCAAGGAAATGAACACTTCCCTTCATAAAAATATGGTACGTTGACACCAGAATTGGTACAGAAAGTAAATTGTTATGTTTCTTTTATTTTCAGCAATCATCTTTCATTGTAACTCCGCCTTTGCTGGTCCGAAGCCCTGATGAAAAAGGAGGAGGGGGAGCAGTAACAAGCTTGCTAAAAAACCTGGGCTCACCTGGCCATGCTTATAGTACCCTGTAAGGACTCCAGGGATACAGGATGTACTCCATGTTGGCTGTACATGGTGTCTGTTCCTCATGTCACCATTTCATATTGGAGCTAAGTCAGTGGCCTGCTACTGAGTAGTGCTCCCAGTCTTAATGACAAAGGGGATACAGGATGTACTCCATGTTGGCTGTACATGATGTTTGTTCCTCATGTAACCATTTCATATTGGAGCTAAGTCAGTGGCCTGCTACTGAGTAGTGCTCCCAGTCTTAATGACAAGGGGATACAGGATGTACTCCATGTTGGCTGTACATGGTGTCTGTTCCTCATGTCATCATTTCATATTGGAGCTAAGTCAGTGGCCTGCTACTGAGTAGTGCTCCCAGTCTTAATGACAAAGGGGATACAGGATGTACTCCATGTTGGCTGTACATGGTGTCTGTTCCTCATTTCACCATTTCATATTGGAACTAAGTCAGTGGCCTGCTACTGAGTAGTGCTCCCAGTCTTAATGACAAAGGCAGACACATTCTACTTCACTCAGTGTGGAGATAAGAAAGAAGAACAAGAAGATATTTCATTGTTTTTATATATATGTGGTTGCCCCAAAAGTTCGTCAAACATATTGTGGCGAAGATAAATAAAGCAAGGTCAAATTTAGAAATAATTAATTTATTATAAAGGTGTGTTTTTACCTTTTAGTTCTCCAATAAAATTATATACAAGAGGTATTTATAGGGAGAACAACTTATCCCAAGGTAAAGAAAATACAGTAGAACTACCTCTCTGTAAAGGACAAAACCTAGTTGTAGAGTTAAAGTGTCCTTTAAGGAGAGATGTCCTCTTACCGGAGAGTTGCTAAATACAGTAAAACTACCTCTCTGTAAAGGATTACATCTAGTTGTAGAGTTAAAGTGTCCTTTAAGGAGAGATGTCCTCTTACCGGAGAGTTGCTAAATACAGTAAAACTACCTCTCTGTAAAGGATTACACCTAGTTGTAGAGTCAAAGTGTCCTTTAGGGAGAGATGTCCTCTTACTGGAGAGTTACTAAATTGTAAAAATGGCAATTTTGAAAATGAAAACTGTCCTTTGTGAAGATGTGTCCGCTGTAGGGAGGTTCTACTGTAAAAACAAGAGTGTTTAGCCACCGTCCCGTTTTCCTTATTTGCCACTCAGATTCCAAGAACCCCTCACACCTGCGGTTGTCCCCTCCTAACGGAGTCCAGTGATGATTGACAGGTGTCACATGAAGATTTCTGTGGTTGTAGAACTACTTGACAATATTGTTTTTACTATTTTACAAGTGTTTATGAAATTTTAGGACAACCTTGCAATTCTGAAACTTGGCCCACCTACTGATTGGCCAACCTTGATATAGAACATCAGAGATTAAATCATTCTTCTATAAGAATTCTGTTTTACCAAGGTTACCAATATTACCAAGGTTGTCTCAAAAGTTCGTAAACACTTACAAAATATAAATCATAATATGTTTGTGAACTTTTTTAGGACAAAAACCTTATAAAATAGATGATATTTATATTTTGAGGATCGGTGGAAGGATGGTCTAAACCGTTTGGTTTTCGACCACTACGACCCGGGTTCGATTCCCGCATTGAATACTTTTTTCAGTTTAAAAAAAAAATGCTCCAATGGTCCCCGATTTTTGCAAAAGTGCAACCCCACCAGCGAGTGCAAGTAACCAAACGGGGCTCTGGCACATTTGTAAGTGCAAAGTCGAACCGCTTTTAACATGTGTAGACATGTGACAATTGACAATTAAAACATACTTTATTGACACTCGTCAATAGTTACATTCAATCAAGAATTAATGGGATTTACAGATTGGGGGGGAGCATTTCGCTGAGTATGCGCAGGCCCTCACGCACAAAGGGATCCGAGCTCCGAGCGCGCTCAGATGCAGCGCTGACGATCCCGGCAAGAGTGGTTCTCTTCCGAGTGGAGAGGCGCCTGAGGAGAGGTTCCCTATCGTCGGGGAAAATAATTGCCTCTACGATGTCACCCTCTGTGACTCCTATATCGGATAAAGGCTCCGAGTAGCGCTCATCGCTTAATTCATATATTATGTCATTTGCCTGGTCGTAGCAGGCATCAATGAATTCGGTAGACAGTGGAGGTGGAGGTGTCGCGATGTCCGGCGACGTCTTTTCCCCGTGGAGAGCGGGTGGTGTTGGCTTAGAAGGCCAAGGCGCAGGCAGTGTGGGTATTGGAGGCACTGCTGGTGTTGTCCTGAGCTCGGCCTTGACTTGTCCGAGGACTTTGTATAGGTTGCTGGCTGCTCCGGGTCTCAGGTCCAGGATTTGCCCGATCAGGCCGACGAGGGCGTCGCACTGCGGAGGCGACAGGAGGGGTCCCTTCCTCTGCGCCTTGGTCCTCGAGGAGAGGAGGTCCAGAAACTCCTCCCGCCCAAGACCAAGGGCGTCCGTCTTAGCGAAGGACACGCTGGGGTGCCCCTCGATGAACGCATCGAGGTCGACTCTCGTTGCGTTTTTTGCCGATGACGTGGAGGACGCAAAGGTCTCCTCCACGATGGACATCTCCACGTCCGGTGTTGGGGCCACAGGCTCGCGACTCCCAGGTGTTCGCAGGGACGGAGCAGGAGTCACTGGTGAAGGGGCAGGAGGCGTCTCCTCCATAGGAAAGGCTGGGGCCGCTGGTGGAGATGGCCGAGGTGCGGATGAGTGGAGCGCAGCTCGGGCCACGGGAGGAGCGCTGCAAACCTCCATGGCTGGATTGGAGGGTGTCGGCGCAGGAGGCTGGGCTGCTGACCGCTGAGGCGGTGCAGGGGTGGTCGGTGGTGGGACGCCAGCAGGAGTGGTCGGTGGGGCCATTCTGGTGTTGTTGGCCAGCCCTGCAAGCAGGGGGCAGATGGCCCTCCGATGCCCTTGTCCGTGGCACCTGGAACACCTGATGCCCGAGGACAGGTACGCAGGCCAGGCCTCGCCTTTGATGTTGATGTCGAGGCGGGTTGGGAGCCTCTCGATGGTGATCCCCTCATGTAGGGTGATGAAGACGTCTCGCCGGCCATCGACGTAGACGTAGGGGCCCGCCTTCATCTGCTTAGGGGCGATGGACGTGACCCGCCCATATGGAGAGAGGGCGTTGATGACAGCGGAGTCTCCTATAAAGAAGGGGAGGTTACCCACTGTAATCCTTTCCGCTCTTTTGCGGAAAGGGAATGCCCTGAGGAGTGTTCCCTCAACCTCGAGGCCCTCACTTATGAGGCGCTCGGCCAGGCCTCTGTTGGTCAGTCCCAGGAGCTGGTGGCCGTTCACCTTGGTGATCTGGATGACTCCGGCAGTTCCTCCGAGCATCCTATCCAGTGCCCTAAGGTAGTGGAAGGGCTCCAGTTCAGGGCTGTGTTCGATGTACACACAGTGTTCCTCGGAGGAGGACGCCTGCCGCGCCCTGGCTTCCGCGATGTGTGCTCTGGTGACCCTGATTTCCTGGGCCCGCGGCACCGAACCCGCCGATGGTTGAGGTCGGCGAATGGTCCTGGAACCTCCAGCATTGGAGGATGGTGCAGCTGCCGTAGGCGAATTTGCCGAGCCACGGCGCCTCTTCCTACCCTGGACGAGGGTAAATCCTTCCTCAGCTCCAGGATTCACCTCTTCTGTGATGTCAGCCCAGTTTCTCCGGACTTGAGCAGCGGCGTTAGCAGTTGGAATAGCCGCAAGGTCGACCGGCGCGGCAGAATTTGCATCCTGGCTGCCGGCGGGCGGATTTACATAGTTTTCATTTTCTTTTGAATTCATCGAGGAATTGATCTGCAAAACGTCTTTTGCTGTTATTTCCGCACTGGGCTGTGCTTTAGAGCCGAGCCTTACAGGCTTGTCTTCGGCTTTTGACGGGCTTTCAGCCCATACCATATTTGTCGCCATCCGCGACACTTTTCGCCCGCCAGAGGCGAAAAACTCAGGAGCTCGCGCGACGCGTGGCCGCACGGCCGAGTGTAGACATGTGGTGTACTTACATTAAAAGCAATCGCTAACTACCCACCGTGATTATCATGGCCTGTACCATGTGTAGACATGTGGTGTACTTACAGTAAAAGCAATCGCTAACTACCCACCATGATTATCATGGCCTGTACCATGTGTAGACATGTGGTGTACTTACAGTAAAAGCAGTCGCTAACTACCCACCATGATTATAATGGCCTGTACCATGTGTAGAATGGGTGTACTTACAGTAAACGCAGTCGCTAACTACACACTATGATTATCATGGCCTGTACCATGTGTAGACATGTGGTGTACTTACAGTAAAAGCAGTCGCTAACTACCCACCATGATTATCATGACTTTGAGATAAGAAAGAAGAAGACTCATCAATTAATACCTCATTGTTAAATTTAACCATTTTCCACACACAATAACCATTCAAAACATCAACAACACAATTTCCAAGGCATCAAATCCATTCAACAAGATCGTACTAAAGCACCTCACCTAATTAGTGATGAACCCTCAAGAAAAACACGCCACTAATTACAAATTCCTCTCTTTTATTTAAGTATTTCTCACACAAGGCGGATGTTAATTTAATTATAAACTAATTAGGACTCTTCCTAACAAATTAATTAACACACAGAAGCTCTTGGTAATTAAGAAATAAGGTGTTCTTTTCCAGTAGGCTGAATGTCAATGACTAACAAATCTTTTTTTTTTTTGGGAATTGAAATCCTTTGATGTCTTTAGACTTCCTTATTTACCGTTGACTAGAAACTCTTGCAAACTTATTTCATTTAATGGGAAATAAATTTAGTAAATAAATATAGATATACTGCCATCTGTTGGCAGATATAACAACTGAATGTTGATTTTCTATCTACAGATGTAGTTTTACAGGGCTGTACAAGAGAAGAAACATTGAGAAAAGAGAGCCGTATGTAAATATATATGTAAATAAACGATGTATGTAAATAACTCATCTTTACTATGCAATTACACACCTGGGTGAATCCTGTGTAGGACATAGGTCCCCAATAAAAGGTTATTATTGTCATTATTTATTCATTGGTCAAATTCATTTTTTATTCTTGATAATTCAATAAAAGCAAATATATAATAAAAAGTTTAAGAGTAAATAAGAAATGAGAGTGTTCCAGCTTTAGAAAAACTAAGTTTGAAAGCTTTTTTTATTGCTATTATCAGTTTGGATAGTGTTACTTGACTAATATGCAAGATAGCAGCCAAATAGGGAAATGCTTGAATACCGGCTTATGGACTAAACATCTTGTAGATAATAAACAGTTAAGCCTCTCTATAGCACCCTATTTTGGTGATTCCCAAGAGGGGGCGCTATAGACAGGTTTAACTGTAGTACGATGCGATTTATATTAAAAGTGACCTGTCTATAGCACCCCCTCTCTATAGCACCCTATTTTGGTGATTCCCAAGAGAAAAGGCGCTATAGACAGGTTTAACTGTAGTACGATGCGATTTATATTAAAAGTGACCTGTCTATAGCATCCCGCTCTCTATAGCACCCTATTTTGGTGATTCCCAAGAGAAAAGGCGCTTTAGACATGTTTAACTGTAGTACGATGCGATTTATATTAAAAGTGACCTGTCTATAGCATCCCCCTCTCTATAGCACCCTATTTTGGTGATTCCCAAGATAAAAGGCGCTATAGACAGGTTTAACTGTAGTACGATGCGATTTATATTAAAAGTGACCTGTCTATAGCACCCCCTCTCTATAGCCCCCTATTTTGGTGAGTGCCAAGAGGAGAGGCGCTATAGACAGGTTTAACTGTAGTACGATGTGATTTACATTAAAAGTGACCTGTCTATAGCACCCCCTCTCTATAGCACCCTATTTTGGTGAGTGCCAAGAGGAGAGGCGCTATAGACAGGTTTAACTGTAGTACGATGTGATTTAAATTAAAAGTGACCTGTCTATAGCACCCCCTCTCTATAGCACCCTATTTTGGTGAGTGCCAAGAGTAGAGGCGCTATAGACAGGTTTAACTGTAGTACTATGTGATTTACATTAAAAGTGACCTGTCTATAGCACCCCCTCTCTATAGCACCATATTTTGGTGAGTCCCAAGAGGGGGCGCTATAGACAGGTTTAACTATATTACAAAAGGCTGTCTTACAAAGCATAGTTAACAGTCTTACCATTATGGGATGTTCCCATCAACAGGAATCACACACAATCACTGCGTATTAAGGAAATAAGCACACCAAAACCACTATAAAGTAATATTATTTCGACTATATAACTGATATTTCTCAATATAAACGGTAAAAAAGGTAAATGCCTTATATAGAAACTGGAAAATTGGCCAACAATGCGGGGAGGGTGAATCTGACGTCATAACTACCTATAAGAGCATTGGCCTTTCTTGTCACGTGACGGAACTTGTTCTCAAGGTTACGGTGACTTCTTTTTGGTTTGTTTCTCAACTGCGGGAGTGTTTCCTTGCTGTAGTCAACTTTGGATGGTCTTGGTTTGGTATTGGGTCACTTATATTTCTTTATATTTGCATACTGGACATGTCTATGGGATATTTTTGTGTTATGATCAACTTTCGATGATCTTGGCCTGGTCTTAAATCATTTGCCTTTGTTTATATTTGCATAATGGAAATGTTTATGAGAGTTTTTCCGTGTTATGGTCAACTTCGGCTAATCTTTTGACCCGATTTGGGTCACTTGCATTGGTTTATATTTGCATACTGGACATGTTTATGGGAGAGTTTCGTGTTATGATCAATTTTGGATGGTCTTGGTTTGTGTTAGATGACTTATATTTGTTTATATTTGCTTACTGGACATATTTATTGGAGAATTCCATGCTGTGGTAAACTTTGGCTCATCTTTTGGCCTGGTGTTAGGTCACTTGTATTGGTTTATATATGCATAATGGACATGTTTATGTAAGATTTTCTTTATATGGTTAACTTTGAGTGATTTTGAGTTGGTGTTAGGTCACTTGCATTTGTTTATATTTGCATATTGGACATGTTCATGGGGGATTTCCGTGTTATGATAAACTTTGGAGATTTTGAGTTAGTGTTAGATGATTTATATTTGTTTATATTTGCACACTGGACATGTTTATGGGACATTTCCCTGATATGGTTAACTTTGGATGATTTCGAATTGGTGTTAGATTATTTATATTTGTTTATATTTGCATACTGGACATATTAATGGGAGATTTTCGTGTTATGGTCAACTTTAGCTCATCTTTTGGCCTGGTGTTAGGTCACTTGCATTGGTTCATATTTGCATATTGGACATGTTTATGGGAGATTTCCGTGTTTTATCAACTTTGGATGATCTTGAGTTGGTGTTAGATGACATATATTTGTTTATATTTGCATACTGGACATTTTTATGGGAGATTTCCGTGTTATATCAACTCTGGATTGTCTTGAGTTGGTGTTAGATGATTTATATTTGTTTATATTTGCATACTGGACATGTTTATGGGAGATTTCCGTGTTATATCAACTCTGGATGCTCTTGAGTTGGTGTTAGATCATTTATATTTGTTTATATTTGCATACTGGACATGTTTATGGGAGATTTCCGTGTTATGGTCAACTTTGGATGATTTTTTGGCCTAATGTTAGGTCACTTTCATTTGTTTATATTTGCATATTGAACATTTTCACCGATGGTTTCCATGATACAGTCAACTTTGGATGATCTTGGCCTGGTATTAGGACACTTGCATTGGTTTATATTTGCATAATGGAAATGTTGGACAGAAGATTTCCGTGCTGTGATAAACTTTGGTTGAGAGATATCTTGGCCTGGTGATAAGGAACTTCCATTTGTTTATATTTGCATAAAGGACTGTAGTTTTCCGTGTTGAGGTCAACTTTGGCACATCTTTTGAACTGGTGTTGGGTAACTTACATTTGATTATATTTGCATATTAAAGATGTTTAGGGTAGTTTTCTGTACTGTGGTCAACTGTGGATGCTAATTTGGCCTGGTTCTATAGACAACTTGTATTTGTTTATATTTAAAAAAGCAGTTTATGCGAGTTTTCCATGCTATAGTCAATTTTGGCTCATCATGGCCTGGTGTTTGATGACTTATATTTGTTTATATTTCCAAATGGACATGTTTGAGGGAGTTTTCCATGGTAGGGTAAATTTGGATGATTTTGGCATAGTGTTAGGTCATTTCCATTCATTTATATTTGCATAATGGACGGGGGTTTTCCTGACTGTGGTCATTATTTGGCTCAAACACATCTTGACCTGGTGTTAGGTGACTTGCATGGGTTTATATTTGCATAATAGACATTTTTACGGGATATTTCTATGCTAGGGTAAATTTGGATGATCTTGATCTGGTGTTAGGTGACTTGTATTTGTTTATATTTACAAAAAGCAGTTTATATGAGTTTTCCATGCTATAGTCAATTTTGGCTCAGCTTGACCTGGTGTTTGATGACTTATATTTGTTTATATTTGCATATTGAACATGTTTGAGAGATACTTTTATGCTAGGGTCAATATGGATGATTTTGGCATTGTGTTAGGTGACTTGCATTTGTTTATATTTGCATAATGGACGGGGGTTTTCCTAACTGTGGTCAAATTTGGCTCAAACACATCTTGACCTGGTGTTAGGTGACTTGCATTTGTTTATATTTGCATAATGGACATTTTTACGGGATATTTCTATGCTAGGGTAAATTTGGATGATCTTGGTCTGGTGTTAGGTCACTTGCCTTCGTTTATATTTGCATATTGAACGGTAGATTTTCTTGCTGTGATCAACTTTGGATACCCTTGGACTGGTGTTAGATGAATTGCATTTCTTAAATATTTACATACTGGGCATGTTTGTGAGAGAATTCCGTGCTAGGGTAAATTTGAATGATCTTGGTCTGGTGATAGGTGATTTGTATTTCTTAAATAATTGCAAAATGGACGGGTGTTTTCCAGACTGTGGTCAAATTTGGCTTACACACATCTTGGCGTGGTGTTAGGTGAATTAAATTCGTTTATAATTACATATTGAATATGTTTACGAATGCTTTCTCTGCTATGGTAAACTTTGCTGATCTTTGCTGTGTGTTACGTGACTTGCATATGTTTATATTTGCATATTGAACATATAAATAGGAGATTTCAATGATATGGTCAACTTTACTGATCTTTGCTCAATGTAAGGTGACTTGCATATTTTATATTTGCATATTGAACATATAAATAGGAGATTTCCATGATATTGTCAACTTTACTGATCTTTGCTCAATCTAAGGTGACTTGCATATGTTTATATTTGCATATTGAACATGTTGATCGGAAATTTGCATGATATAGTCAACTTTACTGATCTTTGCTCAATGTAAGGTGACTTGCATATGTTTATATTTGCATATTGAACATGTTAATAGGAGATTTCCATTATATGGTCAACTTTACTGATCTTTGCTCAATGTAAGGTGACTTTCATATGTTCATATTTGCATATTGACGTGTTAATAGGATATTTCCATGATATAGTCAACTTTACTGATTTTTGCTCAATGCAAGGTGACTTTCATATGTTCATATTTGCATATTGACGTGTTAATAGGAGATTTCCATGATATAGTCAACTTCACTGAACTTTGCTATATGTAAGGTGACTTGCATATGTTTATATTTGCATATTGACATGTTAATAGGAGATTTCCATGATATAGTCAACTTCACTGAACTTTGCTATATGTAAGGTGACTTGCATATATTTATATTTGCACATTGAACATGTTAATATGAGATTTCCATGATTGGTCAACTTTACTGAACTTTGATATATGTAAGGTGACTTGCATATATTTATATTTGCATATTGCAACATGTTAATAGGATATTTTCATTATATAGTCAACTTTACTGATCTTTGCTCAATGTAAGGTGACTTGCATTCATATATATTTGCCTATTGACGTGTTAATAGGAGATTTCCATGATATGGTCAACTATACTGATCTTTGCTCAATGTAAAGTGACTTGCATATGTTCATATTTGCATATGTTCATATTTGCATATTGAACATGTTAATAGGAGATTTCCATGATATGGTCAACTTTACTGATCTTTGCTCAATGTAAGGTGACTTGCATATGTTTATATTTGCATATTGAACATGTTAATAGGAGATTTCCATGATATAGTCAACTTTACTGAACTTTGCTATATGTAAGTTGACTTGCATATGTTTATATTTGCATATTGTACGTTTGAACTCCCTACTGGTCAATTGTGACTTTGTTACATGTCGACCCTAGCATAATCTCTGTCTAACTTTGGCGACATTGTGTCGTCAATTTGTTTCTATTTACATATTGGATAGGTCTATCGGAATTCATCGTCTGCTTCGTTAATACCGAAACATTCTATAAATATTATTTACACTCATTGACAAAGTTTAAAGAAGTGGAAAATATTTTATCTACCGGTCGTCTGATTTTTTTTAAGGAAGATAATACAGTGACCTTTATTGAAGACACACAAGAAAACCAAGTGTGTATACACTCATAGACAAAACTTAAGGAAGTTGTACCTTTTAGCATGTATATCGGGATTGAGACAATAACTCTGAAAGATATTACAGTGACCTTTATTGAAGACACATGAGATAACCAAGTGTGTATACACTCATGGACAAAACTTAAGGAAGTTGTGCCTTTTAGCATGTATATCGGGATTGAGACAATAACTCTGAAAGATATCACAGTGACCTTTATTGAAGACACACGAGATAACCAAGTGTGAACTAAATTGTCTCTGGAACCTTCAAAAAACAGACGCGTTATAAAATTGTGGCAAAATTGATGGTATAAAAATAGAACGCTTTTATCTGAATATTTTAAATATAAAGTCCGAGTCTGTGTGTTAATGTGGAATAAAAAGTTGTTTATACGACAGCTGGTTATATAACACACCAAAGGAAAATTACATAACCTGATGTGAAAACTTCCTGGAAGAAAAAAAAACAGTCAAATTTAATTTAAAAAAACAAACCTTGAAATGTAAACATGTTCAATGTATATGGTTGTCTTAAAAGAGTTCGTGAACATAAGATTTTGAAAATAGAACATTCCATAAATAAATCTTTAAATAAAAAGACATATATTGGATCAAAATATCATTTATTTTACCGATATTTCAGTTGGCTGAATGCCAACCTTTATTAAGGTATTATAACATATTTATGTGTGAAAAACAGAACAAAAGTGGATTTGTATTTAGATCAGATATATATTATTAAGAAAAAAGGACATTTTCTGATCGGGCAACTGAAAGTTACTGATGGCTTGCGCCATCTATCGGAATAAATATAAACTAATCGTTGATTTTTAATTATTCCAGAATTGGCCAAATACCGTTTTTTGATTAATCAATAAAATATGTGTCAACATAAAACTCAGCGCCATATAACGTCATACACACGTATACAGGGTAGAACTACATCTCTGTAAAGGACAACTAATTGCATAGCCAAAGTGTTCTTTAGGGAGAGGGGCCCTTTTACCAGAGAGTTGTTAAATAGTAAAAATGGTCATTTTACAAATGAAAACTGTCCTTTGTAGAGAGGTGTCTTCTAGCGGGCTGTCCGCTAAAGGGAGGTTCTACTGTATATGTGAAAAAAATAGTACGAATGTGATATTGTACTGGGATAAGGTTCATAAAAAAAAAATGGCATCTCCTTATCGTGCAACTGAAAATTGCTGATGGCTTGCGAAATAAATATCAACTATTCGTTTTTTTTTGCTTATCCCTAATACACGTGATACAGGCCATGATAATCATGGTGGGTAGTTAGCGACTGCTTTTACTGTAAATACACCACATGTCTACACATGTGAAAAGCAGTTCGACTTTCCACTTACAAATGTGCCAGAGCCCCGTTTAGTTACTTGCATTCGCTGGTGGGGTTGGACTTTTGCAAGAATCGGGGGCTATTTGAGCATTTTTTTTAAACAGAAAAAAGTGTCCAATGCGGGAATCGAACCCGGGTCGTAGTGGTCGAAAACCAAACAGTTTAGACCATCCTTCCACCGACCCCTGTCTACTATTCGTTGATTTTTTAATAATTCCGTAATTGCCCAAATACAGTACGCGTTTCGGGCTGTTGGCTCTCGTCAGCGTGGTGTACACTTGCCTTTTTTTTTCTTTTCTTAATATATATATGTGTGATATCCCATAGATGTAGGCAGTCTTCTATATATAACACAACTAGCCGAATGACCCGGGCAACGCCCGTGTTTTACCCGATTGAATGTTTTTATTCAAATACTATTTGTTACAATTATAAATTGGCGCCTTAAATAAATGCATATATTAGTTAATAACTATAGCCTATGTGCTTTATCTGTCTATGTACTGTTGGCTTCCGTAGGCGTCTCTTACTGGGAAAAAGAAAGAGAGGATTCCATTTAGTTATTAACTAATATATGCATTTATTTAAGGAGCGACCCGCTCCAACACAATAGTTACAAAAACCAAAAAGCGAGTGGGGGGGGGGGGCAAAGGTGGCGTGATCGTAGCCAACCAATAGGAGAGCGCCATTAAAAAAAAAGCAAACGGTGACAGAGATGAAGAATTAAGAACGCATGACGCTCGTAACTGTATATAGAACTAGCCGAATGACCCGGGCAACGCCCGTGTTTTACCCGATTGAATGTTTTGATTCAAATACTATTTGTTACTATTATAAATTGGCGCCTTATATAAATGCATATGTTAGTTAATAACTATAGCCTATGTGCTTTATCTGTCTATGTACTGTTGGCTTCCGTAGGCGTCTCTTACTGGGAAAAAGAAAGAGAGGATCCCATTTGGTTATTAACTAATATATGCATTTATTTAAGGAGCGACCCGCTCCAACACAATGGTTACAAAAACGAAAAAGCGAGTGGGGGGGCAAAGGTGGCGTGATCGTAGCCGACCAATAGGAGGGCGCCATTCCAAAAAAAAAAGCAAACGGTGACAGAGATGGCTGATGAAGAATGACGCTCGTAACTGTATATAGAATGGTTCATGAATTCATTAAATTTAATTTAATGTCTCGAGATATCATTCAACCAGCACGCACCATGCACATATATTTTCAAAATTTTGTTTTTCAAACAGAAATATTGTAATATATTTTTCTATCAATATATAATAAGTATTTAAAATATGTATATAATAATGTGTATATAAAATAGTATTTATTATTAAGTTGTTAACGTGATAATCCTGTTGAAGGACTGACAAGTCCGAAAGCTTGAAAATAAAAAGTTGCACAAGAAACTTAACCCTGGAAGCTTTATTTATTTTATAATTTATATATGTGTATGAATAAATAGTACAAATGTGATATTGTACTGGGATAAGGTGCATAGATTAAGAAAAATACATCTCTTTATTATGTAACTGAAAGTTGCTGATGGCTTGCGCCATCTATCGGAATAAATATTGCCAATTTTGGAATAATTAAAAATCAACGAGAATAGTTGATATTTATTCCGATAGATGGCGCAAGCCATCAGCAACTCCGTTGCAGTCCAACAACCAAACAGCGTTGTTACCATCTTCAGACAAAAGTACTGAATGACAATTTTACCACAGCATGTTTTAAATAAATAGTAAAATTCTCATTCAGTACTTTTGTCTGAAGATGGTAACAACGCTGTTACAGAAACGTCACACACTATTTATTCATTTGGATTTGGTCTTATTACCTTTTGTTTGTAATCTATAATTCACAAATTGTACCTTATCATTCAGTACTTTTGTCTGGAAATGGTAACAACACTGTTACCGAAACATCACACACTATTTATTTATTTGGATTTGGTGTCTTATTACCTTGTGTTTATGATCTATAATCCACAAATTGTACCTTATCATTCAATACTTTTGTCTGAAGATGGTAACAACACTGTTACCGAAACATCACACACTATTTATTTATTTGGATTTGGTGTCTTATTACCTTGTGTTTATGATCTATAATCCACAAATTGTACCTTATCATTCAATACTTTTGTCTGAAGATGGTAACAACACTGTTACCGAAACATCACACACTATTTATTTTGATTTGATGTCTTATTACCTTGTGTTTATAATCTATAATCCAAATTGTACCTTATCATGTTCATAATTGTTTCTGTTTTAAAAAATGTAAATCGATGCAATTATCTCCTAGCAGGGATATCACGTTTTGTATGTTGAAATAAACATAGCAATGAAATAGTTAGGAAATTAATAGAAACAGTATTAATGGAGAGATATATATAAATGCAGACTTACCGGTAAAGCGACGGTATAGGAAGCTAAATTCCGACGGAGAACGAAGCGTGATATCCTTGCTGTAATCATGTCTTGAACGAAGTGATATGACCTTGATGTCACGTGTTTAACTCAGCGCATCCTGGTGACCCGACAAACATTGGATACAATGTCATTGTCGTATGCGTGGTCATTCATCTTTCTGGATTACTCGGTCTTTTGGTATCTGAGACAATAAAACCTTTAATTTACTTATTATATTTTATTTCAGTAATGGAAACAGTTAAAAATCATTTATTATTTCAAAATATCATACGCTTTATAAAAAAACTGGCGAAAACGCTGTGAGGGTACACCACTGATGAGCCAAGCATTTCCATTATTTTTTTATTGCAGTAAAGGCTGTATAAAATTATGAATAGCTCTAAAAATAATCATACAATTTAAAAAATAATATTGGCAGATTAAACTGGCGAAACTGCTTGGAGGGTTCACCACTGATGAGCCAGGCCTTTCCATTATTTTTTTTATTGCAGTAAAGGCAGTATAAAATTTATTTATTTTTAAAATAAATGATTAAAAAAACAGAAATGGTAGATTAAACTGGCGAAAACGCTGGGAGGGTTCATCACTGATGAGCCAGGCCCTCCCATTATTTTATTATTGCAGTTAGGGCAGTAGAAATTGTTTATTAAAAGAATCGTGCAAAATCGTACAGTGCTTGATGTAAGTTGCTCAACAAATACATTTATTCTATGAATATCATTGGATGAAATATTTTTGGCACTTTTGTATAGATTTTACTTCCAAACTTGACAAAAGGTGCTTGCCAGTGCATTCTTCCGGCAATGCTGTTATCTAGTACTGTATATATTTAGCTCTTTTGTCTCTTTTCGGTAGGTTTGATTTCCCAACTTGACACAAGTTGCTTTCCAGTACTTTATTCCGTCAATACCATTTGCTATAATATATTTAGTTCTTTAGCTTCTTTTGGAAAGTTTTCATTTCCAAAAGAGACGATAAAAAACCTCTAATTATCTAAATGGAAGGTAAAAAGATTGGTAATAGAAGGTTACTAGATGGGCTGTTAGTGTGGTCACTACGAGATCAACTTGGAGAATATCTGTATACATTCATGGACAGTACTTAAGGAAGTTGTACCTTCTAGCATGTATATCGGGATTGAGACAATATCTCTGAAAGATATTACAGTGACCTTTATTGAAGACACACGAGATAACCAAGTGTGTATACACTCATGGACAGTACTTAAGGAAGTTGTACCTTCTAGCATGTATATCGGGATTGAGACAATAACTCTGAAAGATATTACAGTGACCTTTATTGAAGACACACGAGATAACCAAGTGTGTATACATTCATGGACAGTACTTAAGGAAGTTGTACCTTCTAGCATGTATATCGGGATTGAGACAATAACTCTGAAAGATATTACAGTGACCTTTATTGAAGACACACGAGATAACCAAGTGTGTATACATTCATGGACAGTACTTAAGGAAGTTGTACCTTCTAGCATGTATATCGGGATTGAGACAATATTTCTGAAAGATATTACAGTGACCTTTATTGAAGACACACGAGATAACCAAGTGTGTATACACTCATGGACAGTACTTAAGGAAGTTGTACCTTCTAGCATGTATATCGGGATTGAGACAATAACTCTGAAAGATATTACAGTGACCTTTATTGAAGACACACGAGATAACCAAGTGTGTATACATTCATGGACAGTACTTAAGGAAGTTGTACCTTCTAGCATGTATATCGGGATTGAGACAATAACTCTGAAAGATATTACAGTGACCTTTATTGAAGACACACGAGATAACCAAGTGTGTATACATTCATGGACAGTACTTAAGGAAGTTGTACCTTCTAGCATGTATATCGGGATTGAGACAATATTTCTGAAAGATATTACAGTGACCTTTATTGAAGACACACGAGATAACCAAGTGTGTATACATTCATGGACAGTACTTAAGGAAGTTGTACCTTCTAGCATGTATATCGGGATTGAGACAATAACTCTGAAAGATATTACAGTGATCTTTATTGAAGACACACGAGATAACCAAGTGTGTATACATTCATGGACAGTACTTAAGGAAGTTGTACCTTCTAGCATGTATATCGGGATTGAGACAATAACTCTGAAAGATATTACAGTGACCTTTATTGAAGACACACGAGATAACCAAGTGTGTATACATTCATGGACAGTACTTAAGGAAGTTGTACCTTCTAGCATGTATATCGGGATTGAGACAATAACTCTGAAAGATATTACAGTGACCTTTATTGAAGACACACGAGATAACCAAGTGTGTATACACTCATGGACAGTACTTAAGGAAGTTGTACCTTCTAGCATGTATATCGGGATTGAGACAATAACTCTGAAAGATATTACAGTGACCTTTATTGAAGACACACGAGATAACCAAGTGTGTATACACTCATGGACAAAACTTAAGGAAGTTGTACCTTCTAGCATGTATATCGGGATTGAGACAATAACTCTGAAAGATATTACAGTGATCTTTATTGAAGACACACGAGATAACCAAGTGTGTATACACTCATGGACAGAACTTAAGGAAGTTGTACCTTCTAGCATGTATATCGGGATTGAGACAATAACTCTGAAAGATATTACAGTGACCTTTATTGAAGACACACGAGATAACCAAGTGTGTATACACTCATGGACAGAACTTAAGGAAGTTGTACCTTCTAGCATGTATATCGGGATTGAGACAATAACTCTGAAAGATATTACAGTGACCTTTATTGAAGACACACGAGATAACCAAGTGTGTATACACTCATGGACAGTACTTAAGGAAGTTGTACCTTCTAGCATGTATATCGGGATTGAGACAATAACTCTGAAAGATATTACAGTGACCTTTATTGAAGACACACGAGATAACCAAGTGTGTATACACTCATGGACAGTACTTAAGGAAGTTGTACCTTCTAGCATGTATATCGGGATTGAGACAATAACTCTGAAAGATATTACAGTGACCTTTATTGAAGACACACGAGATAACCAAGTGTGTATACACTCATGGACAGAACTTAAGGAAGTTGTACCTTCTAGCATGTATATCGGGATTGAGACAATAACTCTGAAAGATATTACAGTGACCTTTATTGAAGACACACGAGATAACCAAGTGTGTATACACTCATGGACAGTACTTAAGGAAGTTGTACCTTTTAGCATGTATATCGGGATTGAGACAATAACTCTGAAAGATATTACAGTGACCTTTATTGAAGACACACGAGATAACCAAGTGTGTATACACTCATGGACAAAACTTAAGGAAGTTGTACCTTCTAGCATGTATATCGGGATTGAGACAATAACTCTGAAAGATATTACAGTGACCTTTATTGAAGACACACGAGATAACCAAGTGTGTATACACTCATGGACAAAACTTAAGGAAGTTGTACCTTCTAGCATGTATATCGGGATTGAGACAATAACTCTGAAAGATATTACAGTGACCTTTATTGAAGACACACGAGATAACCAAGTGTGTATACACTCATGGACAGTACTTAAGGAAGTTGTACCTTCTAGCATGTATATCGGGATTGAGACAATATCTCTGAAAGATATTACAGTGACCTTTATTGAAGACACACGAGATAACCAAGTGTGTATACACTCATGGACAGTACTTAAGGAAGTTGTACCTTCTAGCATGTATATCGGGATTGAGACAATAACTCTGAAAGATATTACAGTGACCTTTATTGAAGACACACGAGATAACCAAGTGTGTATACACTCATGGACATACTTAAGGAAGTTGTACCTTCTAGCATGTATATCGGGATTGAGACAATAACTCTGAAAGATATTACAGTGACCTTTATTGAAGACACACGAGATAACCAAGTGTGTATACACTCATGGACAGTACTTAAGGAAGTTGTACCTTCTAGCATGTATATCGGGATTGAGACAATAACTCTGAAAGATATTACAGTGACCTTTATTGAAGACACACGAGATAACCAAGTGTGTATACACTCATGGACAATACTTAAGGAAGTTGTACCTTCTAGCATGTATATCGGGATTGAGACAATAACTCTGAAAGATATTACAGTGACCTTTATTGAAGACACACGAGATAACCAAGTGTGTATACACTCATGGACAGTACTTAAGGAAGTTGTACCTTCTAGCATGTATATCGGGATTGAGACAATAACTCTGAAAGATATTACAGTGACCTTTATTGAAGACACACGAGATAACCAAGTGTGTATACACTCATGGACAGTACTTAAGGAAGTTGTACCTTCTAGCATGTATATCGGGATTGAGACAATAACTCTGAAAGATATTACAGTGACCTTTATTGAAGACACACGAGATAACCAAGTGTGTATACACTCATGGACAATACTTAAGGAAGTTGTACCTTCTAGCATGTATATCGGGATTGAGACAATAACTCTGAAAGATATTACAGTGACCTTTATTGAAGACACACGAGATAACCAAGTGTGTATACACTCATGGACAATACTTAAGGAAGTTGTACCTTCTAGCATGTATATCGGGATTGAGACAATAACTCTGAAAGATATTACAGTGACCTTTATTGAAGACACACGAGATAACCAAGTGTGTATACACTCATGGACATACTTAAGGAAGTTGTACCTTCTAGCATGTATATCGGGATTGAGACAATAACTCTGAAAGATATTACAGTGACCTTTATTGAAGACACACGAGATAACCAAGTGTGTATACACTCATGGACAAAACTTAAGGAAGTTGTACCTTCTAGCATGTATATCGGGATTGAGACAATAACTCTGAAAGATATTACAGTGACCTTTATTGAAGACACACGAGATAACCAAGTGTGTATACACTCATGGACAAAACTTAAGGAAGTTGTACCTTCTAGCATGTATATCGGGATTGAGACAATAACTCTGAAAGATATTACAGTGACCTTTATTGAAGACACACGAGATAACCAAGTGTGTATACACTCATGGACAAAACTTAAGGAAGTTGTACCTTCTAGCATGTATATCGGGATTGAGACAATAACTCTGAAAGATATTACAGTGACCCTTATTGAAGACACACGAGATAACCAAGTGTGTAAACACTCATGGACAAAACTTAAGGAAGTTGTACCTTCTAGCATGTATATCGGGATTGAGACAATAACTCTGAAAGATATTACAGTGACCTTTATTGAAGACACACGAGATAACCAAGTGTGTAAACACTCATGGACAAAACTTAAGGAAGTTGTACCTTCTAGCATGTATATCGGGATTGGGACAATAACTCTGAAAGATATTACAGTGACCTTTATTGAGACACACGAGATAACCAAGTGTGTATACACTCATGGACAAAACTTAAGGAAGTTGTACCTTCTAGCATGTATATCGGGATTGGGACAATAACTCTGAAAGATATTACAGTGACCTTTATTGAAGACACACGAGATAACCAAGTGTGTATACACTCATGGACAAAACTTAAGGAAGTTGTACCTTCTAGCATGTATATCGGGATTGGGACAATAACTCTGAAAGATATTACAGTGACATTTATTGAAGACACACGAGATAACCAAGTGTGACTACACTCATGGACAAAACTTAAGGAAGTTGTACCTTCTAGCATGTATATCGGGATTGGGACAATAACTCTGAAAGATATTACAGTGACCTTTATTGAAGACACACGAGATAACCAAGTGTGTATACACTCATGGACAAAACTTAAGGAAGTTGTACCTTCTAGCATGTATATCGGGATTGAGACAATAACTCTGAAAGATATTACAGTGACCTTTATTGAAGACACACGAGATAACCAAGTGTGTATACACTCATGGACAAAACTTAAGGAAGTTGTACCTTCTAGCATGTATATCGGGATTGAGACAATAACTCTGAAAGATATTACAGTGACCTTTATTGAAGACACACGAGATAACCAAGTGTGTATACACTCATGGACAAAACTTAAGGAAGTTGTACCTTTAGCATGTATATCGGGATTGAGACAATAACTCTGAAAGATATTACAGTGACCTTTATTGAAGACACACGAGATAACCAAGTGTGTATACACTCATGGACAAAACTTAAGGAAGTTGTACCTTCTAGCATGTATATCGGGATTGAGACAATAACTCTGAAAGATATTACAGTGACCTTTATTGAAGACACACGAGATAACCAAGTGTGTATACACTCATGGACAAAACTTAAGGAAGTTGTACCTTCTAGCATGTATATCGGGATTGAGACAATAACTCTGAAAGATATTACAGTGACCTTTATTGAAGACACACGAGATAACCAAGTGTGTATACACTCATGGACAAAACTTAAGGAAGTTGTACCTTCTAGCATGTATATCGGGATTGAGACAATAACTCTGAAAGATATTACAGTGACCTTTATTGAAGACACACGAGATAACCAAGTGTGTATACACTCATGGACAGTACTTAAGGAAGTTGTACCTTCTAGCATGTATATCGGGATTGAGACAATAACTCTGAAAGATATTACAGTGACCTTTATTGAAGACACACGAGATAACCAAGTGTGTATACACTCATGGACAAAACTTAAGGAAGTTGTACCTTCTAGCATGTATATCGGGATTGAGACAATAACTCTGAAAGATATTACAGTGACCTTTATTGAAGACACACGAGATAACCAAGTGTGTATACACTCATGGACAAAACTTAAGGAAGTTGTACCTTCTAGCATGTATATCGGGATTGAGACAATAACTCTGAAAGATATTACAGTGACCTTTATTGAAGACACACGAGATAACCAAGTGTGTATACACTCATGGACAAAACTTAAGGAAGTTGTACCTTCTAGCATGTATATCGGGATTGAGACAATAACTCTGAAAGATATTACAGTGACCTTTATTGAAGACACACGAGATAACCAAGTGTGTATACACTCATGGACAAAACTTAAGGAAGTTGTACCTTTAGCATGTATATCGGGATTGAGACAATAACTCTGAAAGATATTACAGTGACCTTTATTGAAGACACACGAGATAACCAAGTGTGTATACACTCATGGACAAAACTTAAGGAAGTTGTACCTTCTAGCATGTATATCGGGATTGAGACAATAACTCTGAAAGATATTACAGTGACCTTTATTGAAGACACACGAGATAACCAAGTGTGTATACACTCATGGACAAAACTTAAGGAAGTTGTACCTTCTAGCATGTATATCGGGATTGAGACAATAACTCTGAAAGATATTACAGTGACCTTTATTGAAGACACACGAGATAACCAAGTGTGTATACACTCATGGACAAAACTTAAGGAAGTTGTACCTTCTAGCATGTATATCGGGATTGAGACAATAACTCTGAAAGATATTACAGTGACCTTTATTGAAGACACACGAGATAACCAAGTGTGTATACACTCATGGACAAAACTTAAGGAAGTTGTACCTTCTAGCATGTATATCGGGATTGAGACAATAACTCTGAAAGATATTACAGTGACCTTTATTGAAGACACACGAGATAACCAAGTGTGTATACACTCATGGACAAAACTTAAGGAAGTTGTACCTTCTAGCATGTATATCGGGATTGAGACAATAACTCTGAAAGATATTACAGTGACCTTTATTGAAGACACACGAGATAACCAAGTGTGTATACACTCATGGACAAAACTTAAGGAAGTTGTACCTTTAGCATGTATATCGGGATTGAGACAATAACTCTGAAAGATATTACAGTGACCTTTATTGAAGACACACGAGATAACCAAGTGTGTATACACTCATGGACAAAACTTAAGGAAGTTGTACCTTCTAGCATGTATATCGGGATTGAGACAATAACTCTGAAAGATATTACAGTGACCTTTATTGAAGACACACGAGATAACCAAGTGTGTATACACTCATGGACAAAACTTAAGGAAGTTGTACCTTTAGCATGTATATCGGGATTGAGACAATAACTCTGAAAGATATTACAGTGACCTTTATTGAAGACACACGAGATAACCAAGTGTGTATACACTCATGGACAAAACTTAAGGAAGTTGTACCTTCTAGCATGTATATCGGGATTGAGACAATAACTCTGAAAGATATTACAGTGACCTTTATTGAAGACACACGAGATAACCAAGTGTGTATACACTCATGGACAAAACTTAAGGAAGTTGTACCTTTTAGCATGTATATCGGGATTGAGACAATAACTCTGAAAGATATTACAGTGACCTTTATTGAAGACACACGAGATAACCAAGTGTGTATACACTCATGGACAAAACTTAAGGAAGTTGTACCTTTAGCATGTATATCGGGATTGAGACAATAACTCTGAAAGATATTACAGTGACCTTTATTGAAGACACACGAGATAACCAAGTGTGTATACACTCATGGACAAAACTTAAGGAAGTTGTACCTTCTAGCATGTATATCGGGATTGAGACAATAACTCTGAAAGATATTACAGTGACCTTTATTGAAGACACACGAGATAACCAAGTGTGTATACACTCATGGACAAAACTTAAGGAAGTTGTACCTTCTAGCATGTATATCGGGATTGAGACAATAACTCTGAAAGATATTACAGTGACCTTTATTGAAGACACACGAGATAACCAAGTGTGTATACACTCATGGACAAAACTTAAGGAAGTTGTACCTTTTAGCATGTATATCGGGATTGAGACAATAACTCTGAAAGATATTACAGTGACCTTTATTGAAGACACACGAGATAACCAAGTGTGTATACACTCATGGACAAAACTTAAGGAAGTTGTACCTTCTAGCATGTATATCGGGATTGAGACAATAACTCTGAAAGATATTACAGTGACCTTTATTGAAGACACACGAGATAACCAAGTGTGTATACACTCATGGACAAAACTTAAGGAAGTTGTACCTTCTAGCATGTATATCGGGATTGAGACAATAACTCTGAAAGATATTACAGTGACCTTTATTGAAGACACACGAGATAACCAAGTGTGTATACACTCATGGACAAAACTTAAGGAAGTTGTACCTTCTAGCATGTATATCGGGAATGAGACAATAACTCTGAAAGATATTACAGTGACCTTTATTGAAGACACACGAGATAACCAAGTGTGTATACACTCATGGACAAAACTTAAGGAAGTTGTACCTTCTAGCATGTATATCGGGATTGAGACAATAACTCTGAAAGATATTACAGTGACCTTTATTGAAGACACACGAGATAACCAAGTGTGTATACACTCATGGACAAAACTTAAGGAAGTTGTACCTTCTAGCATGTATATCGGGAATGAGACAATAACTCTGAAAGATATTACAGTGACCTTTATTGAAGACACACGAGATAACCAAGTGTGTATACACTCATGGACAAAACTTAAGGAAGTTGTACCTTCTAGCATGTATATCGGGAATGAGACAATAACTCTGAAAGATATTACAGTGACCTTTATTGAAGACACACGAGATAACCAAGTGTGTATACACTCATGGACAAAACTTAAGGAAGTTGTACCTTCTAGCATGTATATCGGGAATGAGACAATAACTCTGAAAGATATTACAGTGACCTTTATTGAAGACACACGAGATAACCAAGTGTGTATACACTCATGGACAAAACTTAAGGAAGTTGTACCTTCTAGCATGTATATCGGGAATGAGACAATAACTCTGAAAGATATTACAGTGACCTTTATTGAAGACACACGAGATAACCAAGTGTGTATACACTCATGGACAAAACTTAAGGAAGTTGTACCTTCTAGCATGTATATCGGGAATGAGACAATAACTCTGAAAGATATTACAGTGACCTTTATTGAAGACACACGAGATAACCAAGTGTGTATACACTCATGGACAAAACTTAAGGAAGTTGTACCTTTAGCATGTATATCGGGAATGAGACAATAACTCTGAAAGATATTACAGTGACCTTTATTGAAGACACACGAGATAACCAAGTGTGTATACACTCATGGACAAAACTTAAGGAAGTTGTACCTTCTAGCATGTATATCGGGATTGAGACAATAACTCTGAAAGATATTACAGTGACCTTTATTGAAGACACACGAGATAACCAAGTGTGTATACACTCATGGACAAAACTTAAGGAAGTTGTACCTTTTAGCATGTATATCGGGATTGAGACAATAACTCTGAAAGATATTACAGTGACCTTTATTGAAGACACACGAGATAACCAAGTGTGTATACACTCATGGACAAAACTTAAGGAAGTTGTACCTTTTAGCATGTATATCGGGATTGAGACAATAACTCTGAAAGATATTACAGTGACCTTTATTGAAGACACACGAGATAACCAAGTGTGTATACACTCATGGACAAAACTTAAGGAAGTTGTACCTTTTAGCATGTATATCGGGATTGAGACAATAACTCTGAAAGATATTACAGTGACCTTTATTGAAGACACACGAGATAACCAAGTGTGTATACACTCATGGACAAAACTTAAGGAAGTTGTACCTTTTAGCATGTATATCGGGATTGAGACAATAACTCTGAAAGATATTACAGTGACCTTTATTGAAGACACACGAGATAACCAAGTGTGTATACACTCATGGACAAAACTTAAGGAAGTTGTACCTTTTAGCATGTATATCGGGATTGAGACAATAACTCTGAAAGATATTACAGTGACCTTTATTGAAGACACACGAGATAACCAAGTGTGTATACACTCATGGACAAAACTTAAGGAAGTTGTACCTTTTAGCATGTATATCGGGATTGAGACAATAACTCTGAAAGATATTACAGTGACCTTTATTGAAGACACACGAGATAACCAAGTGTGTATACACTCATGGACAAAACTTAAGGAAGTTGTACCTTTTAGCATGTATATCGGGATTGAGACAATAACTCTGAAAGATATTACAGTGACCTTTATTGAAGACACACGAGATAACCAAGTATGTATACACTCATGGACAAAACTTAAGGAAGTTGTACCTTTTAGCATGTATATCGGGATTGAGACAATAACTCTGAAAGATATTACAGTGACCTTTATTGAAGACACACGAGATAACCAAGTGTGTATACACTCATGGACAAAACTTAAGGAAGTTGTACCTTTTAGCATGTATATCGGGATTGAGACAATAACTCTGAAAGATATTACAGTGACCTTTATTGAAGACACACGAGATAACCAAGTGTGTATACACTCATGGACAAAACTTAAGGAAGTTGTACCTTTTAGCATGTATATCGGGATTGAGACAATAACTCTGAAAGATATTACAGTGACCTTTATTGAAGACACACGAGATAACAAAGTGTGTATACACTCATGGACAAAACTTAAGGAAGTTGTACCTTTAGCATGTATATCGGGATTGAGACAATAACTCTGAAAGATATTACAGTGACCTTTATTGAAGACACACGAGATAACCAAGTGTGTATACACTCATGGACAAAACTTAAGGAAGTTGTACCTTTTAGCATGTATATCGGGATTGAGACAATAACTCTGAAAGATATTACAGTGACCTTTATTGAAGACACACGAGATAACCAAGTGTGTATACACTCATGGACAAAACTTAAGGAAGTTGTACCTTTTAGCATGTATATCGGGATTGAGACAATAACTCTGAAAGATATTACAGTGACCTTTATTGAAGACACACGAGATAACCAAGTGTGTATACACTCATGGACAAAACTTAAGGAAGCTGTACCTTCTAGCATGTATATCGGGATTGAGACAATAACTCTGAAAGATATTACAGTGACCTTTATTGAAGACACACGAGATAACCAAGTGTGTATACACTCATGGACAAAACTTAAGGAAGTTGTACCTTCTAGCATGTATATCGGGATTGAGACAATAACTCTGAAAGATATTACAGTGACCTTTATTGAAGACACACGAGATAACCAAGTGTGTATACACTCATGGACAAAACTTAAGGAAGTTGTACCTTCTAGCATGTATATCGGGATTGAGACAATAACTCTGAAAGATATTACAGTGACCTTTATTGAAGACACACGAGATAACCAAGTGTGTATACACTCATGGACAAAACTTAAGGAAGTTGTACCTTTTAGCATGTATATCGGGATTGAGACAATAACTCTGAAAGATATTACAGTGACCTTTATTGAAGACACACGAGATAACCAAGTGTGTATACACTCATGGACAAAACTTAAGGAAGCTGTACCTTCTAGCATGTATATCGGGATTGAGACAATAACTCTGAAAGATATTACAGTGACCTTTATTGAAGACACACGAGATAACCAAGTGTGTATACACTCATGGACAGAACTTAAGGAAGCTGTACCTTTAGCATGTATATCGGGATTGAGACAATAACTCTGAAAGATATTACAGTGACCTTTATTGAAGACACACGAGATAACCAAGTGTGTATACACTCATGGACAGAACTTAAGGAAGCTGTACCTTCTAGCATGTATATCGGGATTGAGACAATAACTCTGAAAGATATTACAGTGACCTTTATTGAAGACACACGAGATAACCAAGTGTGTATACACTCATGGACAAAACTTAAGGAAGCTGTACCTTCTAGCATGTATATCGGGATTGAGACAATAACTCTGAAAGATATTACAGTGACCTTTATTGAAGACACACGAGATAACCAAGTGTGTATACACTCATGGACAAAACTTAAGGAAGTTGTACCTTCTAGCATGTATATCGGGATTGAGACAATAACTCTGAAAGATATTACAGTGACCTTTATTGAAGACACACGAGATAACCAAGTGTGTATACACTCATGGACAAAACTTAAGGAAGCTGTACCTTCTAGCATGTATATCGGGATTGAGACAATAACTCTGAAAGATATTACAGTGACCTTTATTGAAGACACACGAGATAACCAAGTGTGTATACACTCATGGACAAAACTTAAGGAAGCTGTACCTTCTAGCATGTATATCGGGATTGAGACAATAACTCTGACAGATATTACAGTGACCTTTATTGAAGACACACGAGATAACCAAGTGTGTATACACTCATGGACAGAACTTAAGGAAGCTGTACCTTCTAGCATGTATATCGGGATTGAGACAATAACTCTGAAAGATATTACAGTGACCTTTATTGAAGACACACGAGATAACCAAGTGTGTATACACTCATGGACAGAACTTAAGGAAGCTGTACCTTCTAGCATGTATATCGGGATTGAGACTATAACTCTGAAAGATATTACAGTGACCTTTATTGAAGACACACGAGATAACCAAGTGTGTATACACTCATGGACAAAACTTATGGAAGTTGTACCTTTTAGCATGTATATCGGGATTGAGACAATAACTCTGAAAGATATTACAGTGACCTTTATTGAAGACACACGAGATAACCAAGTGTGTATACACTCATGGACAGAACTTAAGGAAGCTGTACCTTCTAGCATGTATATCGGGATTGAGACAATATCTCTGAAAGATATTACAGTGACCTTTATTGAAGACACACAAGATAACCAAGTGTGTATACACTCATGGACAGAACTTAAGGAAGCTGTACCTTCTAGCATGTATATCGGGATTGAGACAATATCTCTGAAAGATATTACAGTGACCTTTATTGAAGACACACGAGATAACCAAGTGTGTATACACTCATGGACAGAACTTAAGGAAGCTGTACCTTTTAGCATGTATATCGGGATTGAGACAATATCTCTGAAAGATATTACAGTGACCTTTATTGAAGACACACGAGATAACCAAGTGTGTATACACTCATGGACAGAACTTAAGGAAGCTGTACCTTCTAGCATGTATATCGGGATTGAGACAATATCTCTGAAAGATATTACAGTGACCTTTATTGAAGACACACGAGATAACCAAGTGTGTATACACTCATGGACAGAACTTAAGGAAGCTGTACCTTCTAGCATGTATATCGGGATTGAGACAATATCTCTGAAAGATATTACAGTGACCTTTATTGAAGACACACGAGATAACCAAGTGTGTATACACTCATGGACAGAACTTAAGGAAGCTGTACCTTCTAGCATGTATATCGGGATTGAGACAATATCTCTGAAAGATATTACAGTGACCTTTATTGAAGACACACGAGATAACCAAGTGTGTATACACTCATGGACAAAACTTAAGGAAGTTGTACCTTTTAGCATGTATATCGGGATTGAGACAATAACTCTGAAAGATATTACAGTAACCTTTATTGAAGACACACGAGATAACCAAGTGTGTATACACTCATGGACAGAACTTAAGGAAGCTGTACCTTCTAGCATGTATATCGGGATTGAGACAATATCTCTGAAAGATATTACAGTAACCTTTATTGAAGACACACTAGATAACCAAGTGTGTATACACTCATGGACAGAACTTAAGGAAGCTGTACCTTCTAGCATGTATATCGGGATTGAGACAATAACTCTGAAAGATATTACAGTGACCTTTATTGAAGACACACTAGATAACCAAGTGTGTATACACTCATGGACAGAACTTAAGGAAGCTGTACCTTCTAGCATGTATATCGGGATTGAGACAATAACTCTGAAAGATATTACAGTAACCTTTATTGAAGACACACTAGATAACCAAGTGTGTATACACTCATGGACAGAACTTAAGGAAGCTGTACCTTCTAGCATGTATATCGGGATTGAGACAATAACTCTGAAAGATATTACAGTGACCTTTATTGAAGACACACGAGATAACCAAGTATGTATACACTCATGGACAGAACTTAAGGAAGCTGTACCTTCTAGCATGTATATCGGGATTGAGACAATAACTCTGAAAGATATTACAGTGACCTTTATTGAAGACACACTAGATAACCAAGTGTGTATACACTCATGGACAGAACTTAAGGAAGCTGTACCTTCTAGCATGTATATCGGGATTGAGACAATAACTCTGAAAGATATTACAGTGACCTTTATTGAAGACACACGAGATAACCAAGTGTGTATACACTCATGGACAGAACTTAAGGAAGCTGTACCTTCTAGCATGTATATCGGGATTGAGACAATAACTCTGAAAGATATTACATTGACCTTTATTGAAGACACACGAGATAACCAAGTGTGTATACACTCATGGACAGAACTTAAGGAAGCTGTACCTTCTAGCATGTATATCGGGATTGAGACAATAACTCTGAAAGATATTACATTGACCTTTATTGAAGACACACGAGATAACCAAGTGTGTATACACTCATGGACAGAACTTAAGGAAGCTGTACCTTCTAGCATGTATATCGGGATTGAGACAATAACTCTGAAAGATATTACAGTGACCTTTATTGAAGACACACGAGATAACCAAGTGTGTATACACTCATGGACAGAACTTAAGGAAGCTGTACCTTCTAGCATGTATATCGGGATTGAGACAATAACTCTGAAAGATATTACAGTGACCTTTATTGAAGACACACGAGATAACCAAGTGTGTATACACTCATGGACAGAACTTAAGGAAGCTGTACCTTCTAGCATGTATATCGGGATTGAGACAATAACTCTGAAAGATATTACAGTGACCTTTATTGAAGATACACGAGATAACCAAGTGTGTATACACTCATGGACAGAACTTAAGGAAGTTGTACCTTCTAGCATGTATATCGGGATTGAGACAATAACTCTGAAAGATATTACAGTGACCTTTATTGAAGACACACGAGATAACCAAGTGTGTATACACTCATGGACAGAACTTAAGGAAGCTGTACCTTCTAGCATGTATATCGGGATTGAGACAATAACTCTGAAAGATATTACAGTGACCTTTATTGAAGACACACTAGATAACCAAGTGTGTATACACTCATGGACAGAACTTAAGGAAGCTGTACCTTCTAGCATGTATATCGGGATTGAGACAATAACTCTGAAAGATATTACAGTGACCTTTATTGAAGACACACTAGATAACCAAGTGTGTATACACTCATGGACAGAACTTAAGGAAGCTGTACCTTCTAGCATGTATATCGGGATTGAGACAATAACTCTGAAAGATATTACAGTGACCTTTATTGAAGACACACTAGATAACCAAGTGTGTATACACTCATGGACAGAACTTAAGGAAGCTGTACCTTCTAGCATGTATATCGGGATTGAGACAATAACTCTGAAAGATATTACAGTGACCTTTATTGAAGACACTCTAGATAACCAAGTGTGTATACACTCATGGACAGAACTTAAGGAAGCTGTACCTTCTAGCATGTATATCGGGATTGAGACAATAACTCTGAAAGATATTACAGTGACCTTTATTGAAGACACACTAGATAACCAAGTGTGTATACACTCATGGACAGAACTTAAGGAAGTTGTACCTTCTAGCATGTATATCGGGATTGAGACAATAACTCTGAAAGATATTACAGTGACCTTTATTGAAGACACACTAGATAACCAAGTGTGTATACACTCATGGACAGAACTTAAGGAAGTTGTACCTTCTAGCATGTATATCGGGATTGAGACAATAACTCTGAAAGATATTACAGTGACCTTTATTGAAGACACACTAGATAACCAAGTGTGTTGTTAAGGTATCAGAGGTCAAATTAAAGAAACCTCCTTTAACATATAAAAACTTTTACCCAAAGTCTTGATATTGTTTGGGCTGCCTCGGGTGATCAAGCAAGAAAGAAAATAAGGAAGACAAAACCAGCGGCTACACCTGTAAGCTCTTCTGCTCTACTAAAAAACTCTTTATTTAAACAACACGGCTAAGTTATATACATTCAAAAGGAAATTTACATAATAATTTATACATTCAATAGAAATCTACATTCCTAGTCATACATTCAAAAAGATATTTACATACTATATGTCATGACTTTTAACATACTCCCACCTTTTTTTTTTTTTTGTAAAACAAGAAAGAAAAAATCCGTTCCACCGTGATGGGGGGATCCCGGTAGGTGGGACACCGCTGCAGGGAGCCCAGGCTCTTATCCAGGAAAACCATCTTCTCCTCGGCACACTGCGGCACCCTCTCCATACACACCACCGGAGATTACCCCATAAGCGTCCATCTTCCTCTTCCAAAGGAATCGGAGGTAGTCCCAATCATTTTCCTTGATGGCCATCACCTGGAAATATCTCCTCATGTCGGCCAAAACTCCGAACTTATTTTCTCGAAGTTTTATCCCTATCTAAGGAATTCTCCTCAGTAGATTGGATATCTTTTTTAAAATATCGTCTCAAGGAGAGTCCGTTGTGTCTTCGACTGGAAGCGTCGTCAAATACCGGCCGTATAGGCGTCGTTTTGGACTCACTCTTAAACAAAAGGTGACAGGGCAAATAGTGTCCTTCCACCTCAGGTGGATTTTCATTGACTCCTTCAATGAACCCCTCACTCAACCAATCTTTTGGATCAATATTTTTTCTCCCACCTTTGAATCAGTACCCTGTTCTGCATCTAGCTTTTCTTCCACCTTTAAATCAGTACCCTGTTCTACATCTAGCTTTTCTTCCACCTTTAAATCAGTACCCTGTTCTACATCTAGCTTTTCTTCCACCTTTGAATCAGTACCCTGTTCTACATCTAGCTTTTCTTCCACCTTTAAATCAGTACCCTGTTCTACATCTAGCTTTTCTTCCACCTTTGAATCAGTACCCTGTTCTGCATCTAGCTTTTCTTCCACCTTTAAATCAGTACCCTGTTCTACATCTAGCTTTTCTTCCACCTTTAAATCAGTACCCTGAGCTACTGCTTTAGAATTGTTCACCGATTCAAAACCTTTAATTGCTGTTCCAGAATCCTTTACTCCATTACCCTTGGTTTCAGCTTCCGAATCCCCTATTCTATCGCCTTTGGACTCAGCTTCAGAATCTTCCTTATTCTTTAAATTTGCATCTTCACATTTTTCATTAGCAGTTTCCTCCTTCGTAAGAGACCTTGCGCTTTCCTTTATCTTAAATTCCGTATCTCCAGTTAGTCTTGCTTTCACCAATTTCCTCGATGCTGGAACTTTGACAACTCTTTCCTCATTTTCCTCATTATCATCAATCGATTCAGTTTCATCATCTGAAATCTTCACTTCATCAGCGCCTTCAGCTGCTGCTCTAGAATTGTTCACCGGTTCATAACCTTTAATTGCCGTTCCAGAATCCTTCACTCCATCGCCCTTAGGCTTCGCTTCAGAATCCTTTACGCCTTCTCCCTTAGGCTTCGCTTCAGAATCCTTTACTCTGTCGCCCTTAAGCTTCGCTTCAGCATCCTTTACTCCGTCGCCCTTAGGCTGATCTTCAGAATCCTTCCTTTCTTCGTCCTTAGGCTTCGCTTCAGAATCCTTCACTCCGTCGCCCTTAGGCTGATCTTCAGAATCCTTCCTTCCTTCGTCCTTAGGCTTCGCTTCAGAATCCTTTACGCCTTCGCCCTTAGGCTTCGCTTCAGAATCCTTTACTCCTGCGCCCTTAGGCTTCGCTTCAGAATCCTTTACTCTGTCGCCCTTAAGCTTCGCTTCAGCATCCTTTACTCCGTCGCCCTTAGGCTGATCTTCAGAATCCTTCCTTCCTTCGTCCTTAGGCTTCGCTTCAGAATCCTTCACTCCGTCGCCCTTAGGCTGATCTTCAGAATCCTTCCTTCCTTCGTCCTTAGGCTTCGCTTCAGAATCCTTTACGCCTTCGCCCTTAGGCTTCGCTTCAGAATCCTTTACTCCTGCGCCCTTAGGCTTCGCTTCAGAATCCTTCATTCCTTCGCCCTTTGGCACCGCTTCAGAATCCTTTTTTCCGTCGCCTTCATCTCCTGCTTTTTGACCTTCAGATTCTTTTACTTCATCTCCCTTATCTCCGTCTTTAGAATTCACTTTATCGGGTTTTGCTTCCGCTTCCTTTGCCTTGTCTTTAGCCTCAGCTTCCTTCACACCTACAAAGCTATCAACTGCAGTTTCAGAATCCTTCACTTCATTGCATTTAACTGCCGCTTCTGTTTCCTTCCCTTCACCGCCTTCAACTGCCGCATTCAATTCCTTTTCTTTAATAGCACTCACAGCACCTTTTTTGCCCTCATATTCAATATCTATTATAGAGGGAGCAGAACAAGCTTCCTTTAGCATTCTAGCTTTAGCTAGAGCAGGCTTCACATCCGTAGCTCTAGCAGTTTTTACAGAATCCTTTTTTTCCACGCCTTCAATTTCATCTTTCATATACTCTTCCGGGCTTTTCGATAGAGACGTAGAAGTAGTCTGATGTTTGATAACTTTCTGATTATCGGTATCTGAATTCGGAGAGGCACTAGACGCCCCTGGTGGAATTTGAGAAGTCTTGGCCTGAGCATCCCTTTCCCGCTCACGCATAACGCGAATTCTAGCCTTTAAATAAAATCTTTCCATTATGTACATTTCACACTCCTCAAATTCCCTATCGACCTCTTCGTCAGTAGCCTCATCTTTGGCTAATATGACTGACTGGCATAGCTCGTTTAGATTCGTAAGTTCTACATAGAGAACCTCTATCCTATCATATTTGCATCCACCCTTATACTATCAATTGAAGGCTCTTTCAGTTCGATATTTAAATCATTAATTTTGTAAAGTTACCTCTCACCGCCCTACGAATTCTCTTGTTCACCTCCTCCATTCCACCTCGCTAGCTTTAGTCTTGTCTTCCTAGATTTATCTTGAGCTTCTTCAACTTCTTTTCCCTTGAGCTTCTTCAACTTCTTTGCCTTTGAGCTCCTTCAACTTCTTTGCCTTCGAGCTCCTTCAACTTCTTTATCCTTACTTGAGCCTCTTCAACTTCTTTATCCTTACTTGAGCTTAACTTTTCCCTTGAGCTCCCTTTAACCTTTAACAAAGGGCTTTTTGAGCTCCTTTAAACCTTGAGCTTCACTTTTCCTTTGAGCTCCTTTTAACCTTTAACAAAGGGCTTTTTGAGCTCCTTTAAACCTTTAACAAAGGGCTTTTTGAGCTCCTTTAAACCTTGAGCTTCACTTTTCCTTTGAGCTCCTTTTAACCTTTAACAAAGGGCTTTTTGAGCTCCTTTAAACCTTTAACAAAGGGCTTTTTGAGCTCCTTTAAACCTTGAGCTTCACTTTTCCCTTGAGCTCCGCAGTTTATCACTCTCCCTCTGCTACTCGGCAGGCCAATACTTCCTCTGCTACTCGGCAGGCTCCAATACTTCCTCTGCTACTCGGCAGGCTAATACTTCCTCTGCTACTCGGCAGGCTAATACTTCCTCTGCTTCTCGGCAGGCTCCAATACTTCCTCTGCTACTCGGCAGGCTAATACTTCCTCTGCTACTCGGCAGGCTAATACTTCCTCTGCTACTCGGCAGGCTAATACTTCCTCTGCTACTCGGCAGGCTAATACTTCCTCTGCTACTCGGCAGGCCAATACTTCCTCTGCTACTCGGCAGGCTCCAATACTTCCTCTGCTACTCGGCAGGCTCTAATACTACCTCTGCTACTCGGCAGGCTAATACTTCCTCTGCTACTCGGCAGGCTAATACTTCCTCTGCTACTCGGCAGGCTAATACTTCCTCTGCTACTCGGCAGGCTAATACTTCCTCTGCTACTCGGCAGGCCAATACTTCCTCTGCTACTCGGCAGGCTCCAATACTTCCTCTGCTACTCGGCAGGCTCTAATACTACCTCTGCTACTCGGCAGGCTCCAATACTTCCTCTGCTACTAGGCAGGCTAATACTTCCTCTGCTACTCGGCATGCTAATACTTCCTCTGCTTCTCGGCAGGCTCCAATACTTCCTCTGCTACTCGGCAGGCTAATACTTCCTCTGCTACTCGGCAGGCTCCAATACTTCCTCTGTTACTCGGCAGGCTCTAATACTTCCTCTGCTACTCGGCAGGCTAATACTTCCTCTGCTACTCGGCAGGCTAATACTTCCTCTGCTACTCGGCAGGCTCCAATACTTCCTCTGCTTGACCAGCCCACGCAGCCCACCCGGGGACGCCACAAATGTTAAGGTATGAGAGGTCAAATTAAAGAAACCTCCTTTAACATATAAAAACTTTTACCCAAAGTCTTGATATTGTTTGGGCTGCCTCGGGTGATCAAGCAAGAAAGAAAATAAGGAAGACAAAACCAGCGGCTACACCTGTAAAGCTCTTCTGCTCTACTAAAAAACTCTTTATTTAAACAACACGGCTAAGTTATATACATTCAAAAGGAAATTTACATAATAATTTATACATTCAATAGAAATCTACATTCCTAGTCATACATTCAAAAAGATATTTACATACTATATGTCATGACTTTTAACATGTGTATACACACACACAAGCCTTTTTTATTGGGGCATCCAGCCCTATACATGATTCCCCTCTACAGGATTTAGCAAAGGAAGATATTTCAAAAGTAAAAACTAAAATACAAGAAGTAATAAGGAAAAAGAAAAGAGATAAGAAAGAAAAAACAAACGAAAAGAAATATAACCATATATACAAAAAATAAACATACAGAGCAAAAGGAACTATACATGATTAAATATATAAATTAAAGTACCAATGTTTAGAATATGCCAAGGTTAGGATATCATTGAGAGGGCTAGTGTGGAATCAGCCGCATTCAATCTCCGTTTTCTTCCTCCAAGCAAACCACGACATTCGGCGAATCCATTATTCTCCAACGGACATTGACTGCGGCCTTGTAGAATTTATATAAACCGAGGGAGAGACCGTGATCAACCATCAGTGTGTTCATCCAGCTGCAAATTTGTTGGCAGTCAGGTTGAGTCCAGGGTAATTCACCCAAAATTTCTTTCCTCTGTTTCTCTAAGCAAGAGCAACCAAGTGTGTATACACTCATGGAGAGAACTTAAGGAAGTTGTACCTTTTAGCATGTATATCGGAATTGAGACAATAACTCTGAAATGTGACCTTTATTGAAGACACACGAGATAACCAAGTGTGTATACACTCATGGACAGAACTTAAGTAAGTTGTACCTTTTACATGTATATCGGGATTGAGACAATAACTCTGAAATGTGACCTTTATTGAAGACACACGAGATAACCAAGTGTGTATACACTCATGGACAGAACTTAAGTAAGTTGTACCTTTTAGCATGTATATCGGGATTGAGACAATAACTCTGAAATGTGACCTTTATTGAAGACACACGAGATAACCAAGTGTGTATACACTCATGGACAGAACTTAAGTAAGTTGTACCTTTTAGCATGTATATCGGGATTGAGACAATAACTCTGAAATGTGACCTTTATTGAAGACACACGAGATAACCAAGTGTGTATACACTCATGGACAGAACTTAAGTAAGTTGTACCTTTTAGCATGTATATCGGGATTGAGACAATAACTCTGAAATGTGACCTTTATTGAAGACACACGAGATAACCAAGTGTGTATACACTCATGGACAGAACTTAAGTAAGTTGTACCTTTTAGCATGTATATCGGGATTGAGACAATAACTCTGAAATGTGACCTTTATTGAAGACACACGAGATAACCAAGTGTGTATACACTCATGGACAGAACTTAAGTAAGTTGTACCTTTTAGCATGTATATCGGGATTGAGACAATAACTCTGAAATGTGACCTTTATTGAAGACACACGAGATAACCAAGTGTGTATACACTCATGGACAGAACTAAAGGAAGTTTTACCTTTTAGCATCTATATCGGGATTGAGACAATAACTCTGAAAGATATTATAGTAACATTTATTGAAGAAACACGAGATAACCAAGTGTGTATACACTCATGGACAGAACTTAAGGAAGTTTTACCTTTTAGCATGTATATCGGGATTGAGACAATAACTCTGAAAGATATTATAGTGACCTTTATTGAAGAAACACGAGATAACCAAGTGTGTATACACTCATGGACAGAACTTAAGTAGTTTTACCTTTTAGAATGTATATCGGGATTGAGACAATAACTCTGAAATGTGACCTTTATTGAAGACACACGAGATAACCAAGTGTGTATACACTCATGGACAGAACTAAAGGAAGTTGTACCTTTTAGCATCTATATCGGGATTGAGACAATAACTCTGAAAGATATTATAGTAACATTTATTGAAGAAACACGAGATAACCAAGTGTGTATACACTCATGGACAGAACTTAAGGAAGTTGTACCTTTTAGCATCTATATCGGGATTGAGACAATAACTCTGAAAGATATTATAGTAACATTTATTGAAGAAACACGAGATAACCAAGTGTGTATACACTCATGGACAGAACTTAAGGAAGTTTTACCTTTTAGCATGTATATCGGGATTGAGACAATAACTCTGAAAGATATTATAGTGACCTTTATTGAAGAAACACGAGATAACCAAGTGTGTATACACTCATGGACAGAACTTAAGTAGTTTTACCTTTTAGAATGTATATCGGGATTGAGACAATAACTCTGAAATGTGACCTTTATTGAAGACACACGAGATAACCAAGTGTGTATACACTCATGGACAGAACTTAAGAGAGTTTTACCTTTTAGGATGTATATCGGGATTGAGACAATAACTCTGAAATGTGACCTTTATTGAAGACACACGAGATAACCAAGTGTGTATACACTCATTGACAGAACTAAAGGAAGTTTTACCATTTAGCATCTATATCGGGATTGAGACAATAACTCTGAAAGATATTAGAGTGGCCTTTATTGAAGACACATGAGATAACCAAGTGTGTATACACTCATGGACAATACTTAAAGAAGTTGTACCTTTTAGCATGTATATCGGGATTGAGACAATAACTCTGAAAGAGATATCAGTGACCTTTATTGAAGACACACGAGATAACCAAGTGTGTATACATTCATGGACAATACTTTAGGAAGTTGTACCTTTTAGAATGTATATCGGGATTGAGACAATAACTCTGAAAGATATAACAGTGACCTTTATTGAAGACACACAAGATAACCAAGTGTGTATACACTCTTGGACAAAACTTAAGGAAGTTGTACCTTTTAGCATGTATATCGGTATTAAAACAATAACTCTGAAAGATATTAGAGTGACCTTTATTGAAATCACACGAAATAACCAAATGTGAACAAAATTGCCTCTCTCCGTCTCCTTCAAGATTTTTAACTTCCGTAAGTTTTGTCCATGAGTATCATTCCTATTTGGTGTTGATCTGAATATTACTGATGATTAGCAAATGATGATTAAATGATGATAATGTAGAGGTTTTTCTCCTATTTATAGTTTACTAGTCGAATAACCCGGGCAACGCCCGGGTTTTACCCGATTAAATGTTTTAATTCAAATACTATTCGTTACAATTTTAAATTGGCGCCGTGGATGTCACTCTTGTGAAACGTCCCTCTCCAAACTTTTTGTCTGAGAAGCGAAATCTTTATAAAGAGATGATCTGGCTTTGTGTCTTCTGCTCGAATGAATGTTTTTCTGTTAGAATTTTGTTCCTGCATACTAAAAATCAACTGGTTTCGCCCGTGGTCTCTGCTTTTTGGATTTTTTACGGATATAATTTTGTATCTGATAATCAAATATGATACAGCAATATTGTCATCTTCATTTTCTGAATAAAAAACAACTACTTTTTCCCAGAACCTGTCAATTTATTTTTCTTGACTAAAAATCCGAAAAATATCTTTTCCAGATTTTTCTCTATGTCCTGTTAAAACACGTTTTACATGTCCATTAGGTCAGCTGAAATTACCTCCCATCTTTACCGCTAGAGGCGCTGCTTGCGAGGGAAAGGGCAAATTTGCAACGCAATTTGCAAATAACTTGTATACATACTTGTGTACATAGACCATAAACTGTACATAGACAGGAAAAGCACATATATTTTAATAATATAAATGAATTTTAAAAATTGTAAAAAAAAATGCATCGGCCGGGAATCGAACCCGGGTCGCCCGCGTGGCAGGGAGCATGCTACCACTGAACCAAAAGAAAACGGTGACAGAATTGTTGATATAACCCTGATACTTGTATATTTTAATATTTCAAAATAAATAGATTGGATGTTTTCAACACTTGATCTTATTGGTGTTAAGCTGTTGCTAGGGTTGTTGACTAGAGCTTAAACCCTTATTACAACTTGAAGTATTATTTTTGATCAAATTAAACACTACCACGATCTAGTCAAATATATATTATTACAGAATACTTTCTAATCGATAAAATATAATCAAATAAAGAAAATTTACCTTTTTTGACATCTTTCAAGAATGGTTTTTAGAATTATAGCTGGTTACTTTGTGTTGAGAAACTTATCTAGTAATTGGTGAAGAAATGGTAAAAACAGTCGTTTTTCGACAGTCAAAACCTTGGATCGATACCGTATTGGGCCATTATTTTCTCTGAAGAAACGGTATTTCAAAAGGCTAACCTGATTCATGAAGATTTATAACCCCAGAAGTGAGTTCAAGTAATTAAACGGGGCTCTGGAACACTTGTAAGTGCGAAAGTCTAACTGCTTTCTTCGTGTGTAGACATGTGGTGTAGAAGCAGTCGGTAACTAATCAGATCTAAGAAAGAAGAACACATCATTGACTCATCTATTGATGTACTCTACTCATCCCCAGCACAGACACCATCAACAAGCTCTACAGACTTGATACCCTGATATGATTGTTGAGTGGAGATAAGAAAGAAGAAGAGACTCATCCCCAGCACAGACACCATCAACAAGTTCTACAGACTTGTTACCCTGATATGATTGTTGAGTTGAGATAAGAAAGAAGAAGAGACTCATCCCCAGCACAGACACCATCAACAACCTCTGCAGACTTGATACCCTGATATGATTGTTGAGTGGAGATAAGAAAGAAGAAGAGACTCATCCCTAGCACAGACACCACCAACAAGCTCTACAGACTTGATACCCTGATATGATTGTTGAGTGGAGATAAGAAAGAAGAGGAGACTCATCCCCAGCACAGACACCATCAACAAGCTCTACAGACTTGATACCCTGATATGATTGTTGAGTGGAGATAAGAAAGAAGAAGAGACTCATCCCCAGCACAGACACCATCAACAAGTTCTACAGACTTGATACCCTGATATTTTGAGTAGAGATAAGAAATAAGAAGAGACTCATCCCCAGCACAGACACCATCAACAAGCTCTACAGACTTGATACCCTGATATGATTGTTGAGTGGAGATAAGAAAGAAGAAGAGTCTCATCCCCAGCACAGATACCATCAACAAGCTCTACAGACTTGATACCCTGATATGATTGTTGAGTGGAGATAAGGAAGAAGAAGAGACTCATCCCTAGCACAGACACCATCAACAAGCTCTACAGACTTGATACCCTGATATTATTGTTGAGTGGAGATAAGAAAGAAGAAGAGACCCATCCCCAGCACAGACACCATCAACAAGCTCTAGAGACTTGATACCCTGATATGATTGTTGAGTGGAGATAAGAAAGAAGAGACTCATCCCCAGCACAGACACCATCAACAAGCTCTAGAGACTTGATACCACGAGAACATGAACTTTTTAGATGGCAGAGCGCCATCTAGTGGAGCAGAAATCAACTAAGCATTGATTTAACCTGTTGCCTGATATTAGGCCAACCCAATATCTAGATAAATCAACAAAAGCAAACCATGAACGCGTTTCAGCGCTCTGCCATCTAAAAAGCATATGTGCTTGTGATCAAGATATGCCATTTTTAATTTTAATACCAACACACACAAACTTGATCTTTTTTTTTTTATAATTATTTCTTCACATTAGAATATATAATTCTGAAATGTAATGGGATTCAAAATTCATGTTTCATCTGGTTATCCATACAATTATCATCTATTTATAGAAAATATTGTTTAGTAATATGCTCTAAAAACACCTTCTGGAGATTTAGCAACCCACTGAAGACGCCTATTTCAGAAAAGAAAAATATAGCAATAGAACTCTATAATTTCTACAGATCAATTGTAAATAGATTCATACACAAAAGAGGTAGTGAGGAAAGTTTTAGAACAGAGGTGTAAATAAATCCCTTTTTCAAACAAAGGCTCACGTGCTCATGGGAAAAGAGAGAAAAAAAATACTATATTATTTTTTTGTTGTATGGCGAATCCATAAAGGACAATGGGCCCTAATAAAAACCTTTTGTTGTTGTATAGTAATATGGAAATAGGTTAGGTGAGAAACCGTTATTTATTGAAATATCCGTACAATAATTTAGAAATCTAAAATCTTTTATATTTTCCATTTAAAAAATAGTGAAAACTATAATGATATAATTTTTAATTTAAAAAAGGCATATATTAGATCAAAATATAATTTATTTTACCAATATTTCAGTTGGCTGAACGCCAACCTTTATGAAGGTGTTATAACATATTAATGTGTGTCAACAACAAACTCAGCGCCACATAACGTCAATAGAATTAATTCTGTTGACGTTATTTAATTCTGTTGACGTTATGTGGCGCTGAGTTTGTTGTTGACACACATTAATATGTTATAATACCTTGATAAAGGTTAGCGTTCAGCCAACTAAAATATTGGTAAAATAAATGATATTTTGATCCAATATATGTCTTTTTATTAAAGATTCATATACAGTTAAACATGTCTATAGCGCCCCATCTTGGGACTCACCAAAATAGAGTGCTATAAAGAGGAAGTGCTATAGACAGGTTACTTTTAATGTAAATCACATCGTACTACAGTTAAACCTGTCTATAGCGCCCCCTCTTGGGACTCACCAAAATAGGGTGCTATAGAGCGGGGGTGCTATAGACAAGTCACTTTTAATGTAAATCACATCGTATTACAGTTAAAAATGTCTATAGCGCCCCCTCTTGGGACTCACCAAAATAGAGTGCTATAGGGAAGGGGTGCTATAGACAGGTCACTTTTAATGTAAATCACATCGTACTACAGTTAAACCTGTCTATAGCGCCCCCTCTTGGGACTCACCAAAATAGAGTGCTATAGGGAAGGGGTGCTATAGACAGGTCACTTTTAATGTAAATCGCATCCTACTATATATTTAAAATCGGGCGCATCAGAGAGGGAGGCGCTATTTAGAGGGGGAGCTATAGACAAGTTTAACGGTATATATTTATATATACATATATATATGTATATACAATGAGAAAAAAGTGACATGAAAATTTGTAACTAAAACTACGCCCGTTGAAGAATGATGTCATTCAAAAGCTAGAGGAATGAACATGTTCTACATAAAAAGTTCTTTTTGTTCTTTCATATTATCACAATATTTTAATGATAAACATAAAGTTACTACATTATAATAGTAATATGCAATAGTAGAAGAGACAAATGTGATTGGTTAGAAAACCTATACCAATAGTAGACATGATTATCATTACAGAAACCTGAATAATTTGGTAGGGTATCGTTGCTTTATTTAGATTTCCATTAATAGCTGATGATGCTTGTGTAAGATCAACTAGATGTTCTATTGATATATTACTTACTTCTATATATATGGAATGGCCTGGTGGTGTAGTGGTAAAACCGCCAACCTTCAATAGATACGACCTGGGTTCGCTTTTTTTTAAATAAAAAAAATTGCTCAGAAAGCTTTTGATTCTTGAAAAATTAAAATATACAAGTATCAGAGTCATCAACAATCAACAATCAATATTTCTGTCACCGTTTGCTTTTGTGAATGGAATAAATACCCAAATATGGCCATTTCTTAAAAGCATCGGTGGCTCAGTGGCGGGAATGCTCACCTGCCACGTGGGCGGCCCAGGTTCGATTCCCGGCCGATGCATTTTTTTTTTTACAATTTTTAAAACTCATTTATATTATTATTATTATTTAAATATACAAGTATCAGAGTCATCAATCAACAATCAATTCTGTCATCGTTTGCTTTTGTGAATGGAATAAATACCAAATATGGCCATTTCTTATAAGCATCGGTGGTTCAGTGTTAGAATGCTCGTCTGCCACGCGGGCGGCCCGGGTTCGATTCCCCGCTGATGCATTTTTTTTCGATTTTTAAAACTCATTTATATTATTATATTTAAAATATACAAGTATCAGAGTCATCAATTCTGTCATCGTTTGCTTTTGTGAATGTATGTAAATAATGGATTTCATATTTTTTATTAATTTTTGTTCTGGCCTTTATTTGTTTGAATCTCTTTTTAAAAATCGTTTAAAATGCAGTCGCAATCATTAGCGAACACATATGTTTGCCTAATATTTCCATATGCTCTTTTATTTTTTTACAGAAAAATATTTACGTGCTAGTATTTTTGATAATTTTTTTTTATACACCTATTTTTTTTTTTTAATTCTTACTGAGAAGATGGGCATCGCAGTCATGATTCTTTACAGTCAGTCACTCAACTCAGGCAATTTCAAAGGTTAATGGGGGTTTGGTGGAAAAGCTGCCGTCTATTTAAACTATATTGATTTTGAAACAACTAAATGGATTGCAAAAAATAATTAAATCAAATATCTAAACACTAATATAATACAATTTTTGCCATTACACACTTTTTTCCTGTAGTTTATGTGTTTTTTCTGTATTGCTATTCTATGGCACTTCTACTATTTATTATTGATGTACTTTCAGTATGAAGAATACTTCACTCGGGGAATTTCTCGGGCGAAGCCGGGTCATTCTTCTAGTTAAAATATACAAGTATCAGAGTCATCAATTCTGTCATCGTTTGCTTTTGTGAATGAAATGCTTTTACGCAATATACGTAAAATGCGTAACTAATATGACTGAAATTTTAGCAGTATGTATAGTAGAATCTGGAAAAACTTATATTGAATATTTCAGGTCTCTATTCCGAATATTCTTCTAGTTATTTGCAAATTTGCTCTTTCGCTTGCAAGCAGCACCTCTAGCGGTGAAGATGGGAGGTAATATCAGCTGACCTAATGTACATGTAAAACGTGTTTTAACAGGACATAGAGAAAAATATGGAAGAGATATTTGTCGCATTTTTAACCAAGAAAATTTGAAATTGACAGGTTATGGGCAAAAATAGTTGTTTTTTTTTTCAGTCAGAAAATGATTATGACAAAATTGCTGTATCATATTTGATTATCAGATACAAAATTTTATCCGGAAAAATTCCAAAAAGCAGAGACCACGGGTGAAGCCAGTTCATTTTTAGTATGCAGGAACAAAATCCTAACAGAAAAACATTCATTCGAGCAGAAGACACAAAGCCAGATCATCTCTTTATAAAAATATCGCTTCTCAGACACAAAGTTTGGAGCGGGACGTTTCACAAGAATGACATCCACGGCGCCTATTTATAATTGTAACGAATAGTATTTGAATAAAATCATTTAATCGGGTAAAACCCAGGCATTGCCCGGGTCATTCGGCTAGTTCAAATCTATCAGTGAGTGAAAGTAAATAAACGGGGCTCTGTCACACTTGTAAGTGTAAAAGTCGAACTGCGCTTTAACCATATGTAGACATGTTGTTTACTTACAGTGAAAACAGTCGCTAACTACCCACCATGATCATCATGGCCTGTACCACGCGTTGGCATGTGGTGTACTTACAGTATGGACTGGTGTTGAGTACTTTTACTCGTGTTTTGATTGCTGAGTTGAACCAGTTGACCAGGAAGTTCCATGCTGAGGTTATACAGCTAGAGAGAGAGATATTTATAACCCAGGGAGCACAGAACACCAACTACCCGGGGAGTCACCAGTATGGATAATGTTGAGTACTTTTACTCGTGTTTTGATTGCTGAGTTGAACCAGTTGACCAGGAAGTTCCATGCTGAGGTTGTACAGCTAGAAAGAGAGATATTTATAACCCAGGGAGCACAGAACACCAACTACCCGGGGAGTCACCAGTATGGACTAGTGTTGAGTACTTTTACTCGTGTTTTGATTGCTGAGTTGAACCAGTTGACCAGGAATGCTGAGGTTGTACAGATAGAGAGAGATATATTTATAACCCAGGGAGCACAGAACACCAACTACCCGGGGAGTCACCAGTATGGACTGGTGTTGAGTACTTTTACTCGTGTTTTGATTGCTGAGTTGAACCAGTTGACCAGGAATGCTGAGGTTGTACAGATAGAGAGAGAGATATTTATAACCCAGGGAGCACAGAACACCAACTACCCGGGGAGTCACCAGTATGGACTGGTGTTGAGTACTTTTACTCGTGTTTTGATTGCTGAGTTGAACCAGTTGACCAGGAAGTTCCATGCTGAGGTTGTACAGCTAGAAAGAGAGATATTTATAACCCAGGGAGCACAGAACACCAACTACCCGGGGAGTCACCAGTATGGACTAGTGTTGAGTACTTTTACTCGTGTTTTGATTGCTGAGTTGAACCAGTTGACCAGGAAGTTCCATGCTGAGGTTATACAGCTAGAGAGAGAGATATTTATAACCCAGGGAGCACAGAACACCAACTACCCGGGGAGTCACCAGTATGGATAATGTTGAGTACTTTTACTCGTGTTTTGATTGCTGAGTTGAACCAGTTGACCAGGAATGCTGAGGTTGTACAGATAGAGAGAGAGATATTTATAACCCAGGGAGCACAGAACACCAACTACCCGGGGAGTCACCAGTATGGACTGGTGTTGAGTACTTTTACTCGTGTTTTGATTGCTGAGTTGAACCAGTTGACCAGGAATGCTGAGGTTGTACAGATAGAGAGAGAGATATTTATAACCCAGGGAGCACAGAACACCAACTACCCGGGGAGTCACCAGTATGGACTGGTGTTGAGTACTTTTACTCGTGTTTTGATTGCTGAGTTGAACCAGTTGACCAGGAAGTTCCATGCTGAGGTTGTACAGCTAGAAAGAGAGATATTTATAACCCAGGGAGCACAGAACACCAACTACCCGGGGAGTCACCAGTATGGACTAGTGTTGAGTACCTTTACTCGTGTTTTGATTGCTGAGTTGAACCAGTTGACCAGGAAGTTCCATGCTGAGGTTGTACAGCTAGAGAGAGAGATATTTATAACCCAGGGAGCACAGAACACCAACTACCCGGGGAGTCACCAGTATGGATAATGTTGAGTACTTACTCGTGTTTTGATTGCTGAGTTGAACCAGTTGACCAGGAAGTTCCATGCTGAGGTTGTACAGCTAGAGAGAGAGAGAGATATTTATAACCCAGGGAGCACAGAACGCCAACTACCCGGGGAGTCACCAGTATGGACTAGTGTTGAGTACTTTTACTCGTGTTTTGATTGCTGAGTTGAACCAGTTGACCAGGAATGCTGAGTCTGGTGGCCATAGATGTAGGATTGAGGTGGGTCAGTCCAAGCAGCTGTTTGTATCCTATGTCTCAGGAATGCTGGACAGCTGAAGAGAAGATGATCAACTGTCTGTGGCTCTTCTGAACAGTGGATACAGGTAAGGTCTGTTCAACATTTATAAGATACATGATAAGCAATGAGTGATATTTACACACAGAGTAGTAGAATTAAAATAATATAAATATCAAAATTCATAATCTGTATATGAAATATAATAAATACTTTGCTACATTATTTATTTGTTCTTTCCCTAAATAAATTGCTTTGTCATTCTGAAGTTTTCTTTTCTTAATTATATGTTACAATGTTTTTTATGAATGATTCATCATAGGACACACTGGATTAAGAAAATTTGTAACAAATGAATTCACTGGCAATGTGTTTCTTTTCAATAATATCATCAAATATTATCTCTACAGACCTTACTGTAACAAATATATTTACTGGCAATGCGTTTCTTTTCAATAATATCATCAAATATTATCTCTACAGACCTTACTGAAACAAATAAATTTATTATCAATGTGTTTCCTTTCAATAATACCATTAAATATTATCTCTTAATTGGAGTAAAGGTCTGTAGAGATAATATTTGATGATATTAGTGAAGAAGAAACACATTGCCAGTAAATAACTTTGTCACAGTAAGGTCTGTAGAGATAATATTTGATGATATTATTGAAAAGAAACACATTGCCAGTAAATATATTTGTTACAGTAAGGTCTGTAGAGATAATATTTGATGATATTATTGAAAAGAAACACATTGCCAGTAAATATATTTGTTACAGTAAGGTCTGCAGAGATAATATTTGATGATATTATTGAAAAGAAACACATTGCCAGTAAATATATTTGTCACAGTAAGGTCTGTAGAGATAATATTTGATGATATTATTGAAAAGAAACACATTGCCAGTAAATATATTTGTCACAGTAAGGTCTGTAGAGATAATATTTGATGATATTATTGAAAAGAAACACATTGCCAGTAAATTTATTTGTTACTGTAAGATCTGTAGAGATAATATTTGATGATATTATTGAAAAGAAACACATTTCCAGTAAATTTATTTGTTACAGTAAGGTCTGTAGAGATAATATTTGATGATATTATTGAAAAGAAACACATTGCCAGTAAATTTATTTGTTACAGTAAGGTCTGTAGAGATAATATTTGATGATATTATTGAAAAGAAACACATTGCCAGTAAATTTATTTGTTACAGTAAGGTCTGTAGAGATAATATTTGATGATATTTTTGAAAAAGAAACACATTGCCAGTAAATTTATTTGTTACAGTAAGGTCTGTAGAGATAATATTTGATGGTATTATTGAAAAGAAACACATTGCCAGTAAATTTATTTGTTACTGTAAGATCTGTAGAGATAATATTTGATGATATTATTGATGTGAATGAACTTAAAAAAATAATTAAATATGAGTGATTGAATATTAGATAATAATTGAATATTAATTAATTTATTTTTCTATTGTTTTTTGACCAAGAAAAGGTAAATTCATTCTATCAAGAGATATGTAAATTTTGTTCGTTCAATTTTAGTTTTAATTTTAGTTTTGCTTGGCTTGCATGTAAATATTCTTAAGGAAGAGAAATAAACCTTTTTTTTCTTTTATAAGTGCAGACATATTTTGTTTGATATAAATTTCTAGAAAATTATTTAAATAGCAAAATAACAATGGCGACGAGACTTTCGTTCGAACCTTATGTAATGAAAGAAGAACCTTTTGAAAATTATATTCAACGATTCAAACAGTACATTTTTGTGAATGAAATTGAAGGTAAGAAGGTTGTTCCTTTTTTTATTATGTCTATTGGACCAAATACTTATGGTATTCTGAAAGAATTGATCTCACCTAGAGATGTTTGTGCATTAGAATTCGAAGAAATTGTTAGTGTTCTACTTACTCATTTTACACCTAAGCTAAATATCATTTTTGAAAGATATGAGTTCAGCCAATTGATTCAGGAACATGGCGAAAAAATAGAAGAATATGTCCTTAAATTAAAAAAACAAGCTAATAAATGTAATTTTGGCTTAAATATTGAAGAACACCTAAGGGATAAATTCATTGCAGGAGTTTCTAATCAAGTTATTTTGAAAAGATTACTGCAAGAGCCTGAGCTCACTTTTAATATGGCAGTAAATATTGCTACCACAATAGAATCGGTAGATTGTAATGTGTTGAAAATGAAGTCTTATGCTGAAACTAAAGAAATAAACAAATTACATTCTAAATGCAAGCATTGTGGAAAGATGAATCATCATTCGGACAGATGTTTTTTTAGAAATTCTTTCTGCTATTCTTGTAAACAATTGGGACATATATCGACTGTTTGTCATTCAAAATCTAAGAATGGATATTTTCAACCAAGAAAAAGTGAAGCGTCTGCCCACGGAGAATCATTTTCGGGAAAGAATGGTGAGTCCATCAATAATATAGAATATCTGACTAATAAATTTGAGAGTATTTTGTATGTCTTCGACATAAAATTCTTAGCAGAAATTGACACTGGTGCGGCTTTAACAACTATGTCAAAAGATCTATTTTTAAAATATTTTGAACATGTTAAATTATTTCCGTCTAAATGTTATTTAACCGATTATCAAGGAAAGGGCATTTCCTCTATTGGAGAATGTAAAGTAAAAGTAAGATATAAAAATAAAATAGGCCATTTAAACTTAATAGTAACAAATATTGAAAATAATAAATTTCTTATAGGAAAAGACTGGATAGTATATTTTGATATGGTACAAATTAATGTCCAACAAAATAATAATTTTGATACTAATTTTATTTTTAATAAATATTATAAACTTTTCGAAGATATAGTCTTGCCAATAAAAGATATTTCCGTACACATTAATGTAAAAAATAATTTTGCACCAAAATTTTATAAATTTAGACCTGCTCCCTTTGCTATTAGAAATTTAATTGAAGAAGAACTATTATTTTTATTGAATAATGATATTATTGAAAATATAGTGGATAGCCCAATAGCTTCACCGCTGGTATGCGTCCCTAAGAAAAACGGCAAAATTAGAATTTGTGCGGACTTTAAAAGAACCTTAAATCCATTTATCGAGGATGTTAAGTATCCGATACCGAACATCGATAATGTTTTACATTCATTTTTTGGTAAAAGTATATTTAGTAAAATTGATCTTTCAAGCGCATATCATCAGATACTTCTTGACGAGGAATCTCAAAAATTAACAGTTATTTCTACCCATAAAGGCCTTTTTAAATATAAAAGGCTGCCCTTCGGTATCAAGTCCGGAGCGACTATTTTCCAAAGAACTATGGACAATATTTTTTCCGGTCTTAAAAATGTAATAATATATTTAGACGATATTCTTATAGCATCGTCTGATGTAAATGAGCACACAACAATCACACATAAACAATCACACACAACATAACACACAACAATCGCGCCCCGGGACCAGATGGTATCATGCCAGAATTTATGAAACACCTAGGCCAAAAGGCCATAAAATGGATGGCAAAACTGTTCACCAACATCCTATCAACAGGTTCCATTCCATCAGTATGGAAACAAGCCAAGGTCCTGGCAATATTGAAACCAGGAAAGACCTCAGATGACCCTAACAATTACCGGCCAATATCACTCCTCTGCATTCCTTATAAAATCTTGGAAAGAATCATTCTCAACAGAATATCACCTATCATAGAAGAGTACTTACCCATAGAACAAGCAGGCTTTAGACCAGGGAGAAACTGTGCAGAGCAAACCCTGGCACTAACAACCACAATTGAAGATGGATTCCAGAAAAAATTAAAAACTGGAGCAGTTTTTGTGGACCTAACCGCCGCATACGATACAGTTTGGAGAGAGGGATTATTATACAAACTATCCAAAATAATCAACTGTAAAAATATCATCAAACTAATAAATAATTTTCTCACCAACAGGAAAATAACAGTACACCTCAACAACAAAAAAAGCAGACCTCGCACCCTAAATAACGGACTGCCACAGGGGTCAGTTCTTGCTCCCTTACTATTTAATGTCTACACTGCTGATATCCCAGCTACTAATTCTCAAAAATTTCTGTATGCTGATGATATAGCTCTTCTTCACCAAGAACAATCTTTCTCAACTCTGGAACAGATACTCAATGAAGACCTAAAGAAATTGGAGAATTTCTTCTCAAAATGGCACCTGATTCCCAACCCTTCCAAGACAGTCTCATCAGTATTCCATCTGAATAACCATAAAGCCAATAGACCCTTGAAACTCACATTCTGCAACAAACCACTCAGCCATGATCCATGCCCCAAATATCTGGGAGTAACCCTTGATAGATCTCTCACTTTTCGCCAACACCTTGAAAAAACGAGAGATAAATTAAAAACAAGGAATAATATCATGACTAGGTTGGCAGGCACCACGTGGGGCTGTAGTGCTGACACTCTACGCACGACTGCCCTCGCCTTAGTATACTCAGTTGCGGAGTACTGCGCCCCTGTGTGGGAAAGAAGCTCCCATACAGACAGCATAGATGCTCAACTTAACCAAACTATGAGATTAATAACGGGAAACATGAGACCTACCCCTATAGACTGGCTCCCATATCTCTCTAACATAGCACCTCCTGACCTCAGAAGAAAGAAATCTACCTCCAACCTTCTCAGTAAAATTAAAGCTAACACTAAGCTTCCAATCAACACTGTTCTCGAAATTCCTCCCCCAACTCGACTAATATCAAGGAATCCTGCATGGGTGGCCGATGAAAATGTAGATCTTAAAGAAGAGTGGAGAAACCGATGGAGCAATCTTGCCATCGCCAACAAAGACCTGGTGGAGGACCCTAACACCAAACCTCCCGGCTACAACCTACCTAGGAGGACCTGGTCAACCCTCAATAGAATCAGGACCTCTACTGGTAGATGCAACTACCTACTAAATAAGTGGAACATGAGTCCAGACCAGAACTGCGACTGTGGACAAATACAAACAATGCACCATATCCTAAGGGACTGTCCTCGAAGATTCTTCCAGGGAACACTTGGGGATATCCACCGGTGCACAGAGGAGGCCCTGGAGTGGATTCGTCACCTCGACATTCCACTCTAGAGAAACTTGCCAACATTGTTGTATTGTGCTGTAAAAAACAATATCATACGCAATATATAAATGAGCATATTTCAGATATTGAAACAGTCATGAATAAATTATCGGATTTTAATTTTTCAATTAATAAAGAAAAATCTTTGTTTTTTGTTGATGAAATCAATTATTTGGGACATAGAATAAATAAAAATGGAATCTATCCCCTTGAGGATAAATTGGACAGTATAAAAAAATGTCCTAAACCGAGTAACATTTCAGAATTAAAATCTTTCTTGGGCATGTTGTCATTCTACAGTAAATTCGTTAGAAATTTATCCATACATGCAAATCCTTTATTCTCTCTATTGAAAAGAAGTTATAATTGGAATTGGAAAAATGAACATGATCAGGCTTTCGAAAAATGTAAAAATTTGATTAGTACAAAAACTTGTTTGACGCATTATTCGCAAGATTTACCTCTTTATGTTACTTGTGATGCATCAAATTATGGTATTGGAGGATATATTTCCCATATTGTAAACGGCATTGAGAAACCAATTACTTTTGTTTCAAGAACACTAAATGACACAGAAAAGAAATATTCCCAAATAGAAAAAGAAGGGTTATCAATATTCTTTACCTTAAACAGGCTAAAACAATTCCTTTACGGAAGAAAATTTATTATTAATACAGATCACAAACCATTACTAGCCATTTTTGGCGATAAAAATAATTTACCAGCCTTAGTGGCAAATAGATTACATAGATGGTCACTCTCAATATCAAATTTTAATTTTGAAATTAAATATACTAAGGGAACTGAAATACCTCTTGCAGTTTTTCTTTCAAGATTTCCAAATCCTGAAAAAGGGGAGAAGGAAGAGGAAATGGGAGAAATATTATTAATAGAAAATTCGATATTAGATTACGTCTTGGTATCGTACAAAACCCAAGAAGATCCGACTCTTAGAAAACTATATAAATTAGTCAAGTACGATAAGTATGATGTTGACTCAGAGGTAGATATAAAACCTTATAATAGAATTAAAAACGAGATAACAATAGTAAGAAATTGCCTATTTTTCGGAAATAGAATGATCATCCCCGATTCCTTAAGAGAATATGTTTTGAAAATCATCCATGAAAATCATATTGGAGCAAATAAAATGAAAACTCTGGCCAGAAGTTCTGTCTATTGGCCGGGAATGGATGAGCAAATTGAGAAACTGTCTAAAAGCTGTAGCACTTGTATGGAAAACACATCAAAGCTGCCAAAACAGGAATTTACCGAGTGGACTCCACCAAACAAAGTTTGGAAGAGAATTCATCTTGACTATTTCTATTTTGCGGGAAAAACTTTTTTGATATTGGTGGATGCGCATTCTAATTGGATAGAATGTCAAATGGTTCCAAATACATCGGCGGGATTCTGCATAGACTTTTTGAGAGAATGTTTAGCGAGATATGGTATCCCGGAGGTGGCGGTAATGGATAATGGGCCCCCGTTTAGAAGTTATGAAATAAAGACATTTTTCGAAAGAAATGGCATACATGCGATGTTTAGCCCCGCTTACCATCCGGAGAGCAACGGACTAGCGGAAGTGTCTGTAAGAGAGATAAAAAAAGCTATGAAAAGAATTATTTCGGAGGAAAGAGAATTACCCCTTGAGTTTGCTTTGATTAAGGCTTTATATGCATATAGATTGAGTCCTTTGACTAGAACGGAAAAATCCCCTGCTGGAATATTTTTAAATCGCGAGATTAGAACGAAGATTTCCATGTTGAGCAAGAAATCAGTAAGAGTGGGGAGATTGAAAAATAAAAAACAGAACAATAGCTACAAAATAAATGATAGAGTAAGATACAGATGGATGGAAAGAGGAAAACCGAAATGGATGTTTGGGATTGTAAAGAGAATAGTGGGAAGCAACAGCTGTATGATAGAAACTGATGGAATAGAAAGGAAAGTACACACTAACTATATGAGGAGAAGTATGGAGAGAAAGGATGTTTCGTCATCAGAAGAAGGAATAAGCTACCCAAGGCCTCAGACGTCAAGTCCCCTGACTCCTGCTACAATAGTAGCAGAATCTACACCTGGACCACCGACTGAATCTACACCTTCCCGGAGATATCCACTACGAGAGAGGAGACCACCGGATAGATATGTACCTTAATGAGTATTGCTATCTTAAAAAAGGGGGAGTTGATGTGAATGAACTTAAAAAAATAATTAAATATGAGTGATTGAATATTAGATAATAATTGAATATTAATTAATTTATTTTTCTATTGTTTTTTGACCAAGAAAAGGTAAATTCATTCTATCAAGAGATATGTAAATTTTGTTCGTTCAATTTTAGTTTTAATTTTAGTTTTGCTTGGCTTGCATGTAAATATTCTTAAGGAAGAGAAATAAACTTTTTTTTTCTTTTATAAGTGCAGACATATTTTGTTTGATATAAATTTCTAGAAAATTATTTAAATAGCAAAATAACAATTATTGAAAAGAAACACATTGCCAGTAAATTTATTTGTTACAGTAAGGTCTGTAGAGTTAATATTTGATGATATTATTGAAAAGAAACACATTGCCAGTAAATTTATTTGTTACTGTAAGATCTGTAGAGATATTATTTGATGATATTATTGAAAAGAAACACATTGCCAGTAAATATATTTGTTACAGTAAGGTCTGTAAAGATAATATTTGATGATTTTATTGAAAAAGAAACACATTGCCAGTAAATTTATTTGTTACAGTAAGGCCTGTAGAGATAATATTTGATGATATTATTGAAAAGAAACACATTGCCAGTAAATATATTTGTTATAGTAAGGCCTGTAGAGATAATATTTGATGATATTATTGAAAAGAAACACATTGCCAGTAAATATATTTGTTACAGTAAGGTCTGAAGAGATAATATTTGATGATATTATTGAAAAGAAACACATTGCCAGTAAATTTATTTGTTACAGTAAGGTCTGAAGAGATAATATTTGATGATATTATTGAAAAGAAACACATTGCCAGTAAATATATTTGTTACATGTGGCCTGTAGAGATAATATTTGATGATATTATTGAAAAGAAACACATTGCCAGTAAATATATTTGTTACAGTAAGGTCTGAAGAGATAATATTTGATGATATTATTGAAAAGAAACACATTGCCAGTAAATATATTTGTTACAGTAAGGTCTGCAGAGATAATATTTGATGATATTATTGAAAAGAAACACATTGCCAGTAAATATATTTGTTACAGTAAGGTCTGAAGAGATAATATTTGATGATATTATTGAAAAGAAACACATTGCCAGTAAATATATTTGTTACAGTAAGGTCTGAAGAGATAATATTTGATGATATTATTGAAAGGAAACACATTGCCAGTAAATTTATTTGTTACAGTAAGGTCTGAAGAGATAATATTTGATGATATTATTGAAAAGAAACACATTGCCAGTAAATATATTTGTTACAGTAAGGTCTGAAGAGATAATATTTGATAATATTATTGAAAAGGAACACATTGCCAGTAAAATATTTGTTACAGTAAGGTCTGAAGAGATAATATTTGATGATATTATTGAAAAGAAACACATTGCCAGTAAATTTATTTGTTACAGTAAGGTCTGTAGAGATAATATTTGATGATATTATTGAAAAGAAACACATTGCCAGTAAATATATTTGTTACAGTAAGGTCTGAAGAGATAATATTTGATGATATTATTGAAAAGAAACACATTGCCAGTAAATTTATTTGTTACAGTAAGGTCTGAAGAGATAATATTTGATGATATTATTGAAAAGAAACACATTGCCAGTAAATATATTTGTTACAGTAAGGTCTGAAGAGATAATATTTGATGATATTATTGAAAAGAAACACATTGCCAGTAAATTTATTTGTTACAGTAAGGTCTGAAGAGATAATATTTGATGATATTATTGAAAAGAAACACATTGCCAGTAAATATATTTGTTACAGTAAGGTCTGAAGAGATAATATTTGATGATATTATTGAAAAGAAACACATTGCCAGTAAATTTATTTGTTACAGTAAGGTCTGAAGAGATAATATTTGATGATATTATTGAAAAGGAACACATTGTCAGTAAATTTATTAGTTACAGTAAGGTCTGCAGAGATAATATTTGATGATATTATTGAAAAGGAACACATTGCCAGTAAATTTATTTGTTACAGTAAGGTCTGTAGAGATAATATTTGATGATATTATTGAAAAGAAACACATTGCCAGTAAATATATTTGTTACAGTAAGGTCTGTAGAGATAATATTTGATGATATTATTGAAAAGAAACACATTGCCAGTAAATTTATTTGTTACAGTGAGGTCTGTAGAGATAATATTTGATGATATTATTGAAAAGAAACACATTGCCAGTAAATATATTTGTCACAGTAAGGTCTGTAGAGATAATATTTGATGATATTAATGAAAAGAAACACATTGCCAGTAAATATATTCGTTACAGTAAGGTCTGTAGAGATAATATTTGATGATATTATTGAAAAGAAACACATTGCCAGTAAATATATTTGTCACAGTAAGGTCTGTAGAGATAATATTTGATGATATTATTGAAAAGAAACACATTGCCAGTAAATATATTTGTTACAGTAAGGTCTGTAGAGATAATATTTGATGATATTATTGAAAAGAAACACATTGCCAGTAAATATATTTGTCACAGTAAGGTCTGTAGAGATCATATTTGATGATATTATTGAAAAGAAACACATTTCCAATAAATTTATTTGTTACAGTAAGGTCTGTAGGGTTAATATTTGATGATATTATTGAAAAGAAACAAATTGCCAGTAAATATATTTGTTGCAGTAAGGTCTATAGAGATAATATTTGATGATATTATTGAAAAGAAAAATATTGCCAGTAAATTTATATGTTAAAAACTTTATCGTTATAGATTTCAATGAAATTTATAGAAATTCTAGTTTTAACTTATTAAACAACAGATGTAGATGAAATTAAACCAAAAGATC
>CP092870.1:61795559-61878894 GCA_030710605.1 Cordylochernes scorpioides | reverse complement strand
TCGTACTACGTATTTAAAATCGGGCTCTATAGAGAGGGAGGCGCTATTTAGAGGGGGCGCTATACATGGAGTGCATCCTGTATCCCCTTTGCCATTAAGACTGGGAGCACTACTCAGTAGCAGGCCACTGACTTAGCTCCAATATGAAATGGTGACATGAGGAACAGACACCATGTACAGCAGCTCCTAACATGGAGTAAAACACTGCTCATCCTCTATCCCTGGAGTCCTTACAGGGTACTATCAACATGGCCAGCTGAGCCCAGGTTGTTTAGTGAGCTTGTTACTGCTCCCCCTCCCCTCCTCCTTAAGTAATAAGTGAAAATTATGATTAATAATTTGATGGGAAGTTTTTGTGCAAGTTCTCTATTTTACACTTATGGACAAGTGGAAAGTCTGATGTCTCCTGTCGTCTGTTTTTTTTTTTTTAAGGAAACATAGATTGTTCTGTCTTCTATGTTCAACCACGTATGACAGTACAATACAATAATAGTCAACCTCTTATAAACGACCACCTCTATGAGAAACCTTTCTTATATTAAACAAGTGAATATACTCTGCTTGTTTGTTTTAACCAAGTGAAAGTTTTCCTAATATATATATAAAAACATTTGTTAAACAATATTCATGGGTTTAAAATCCAATCTCTACTGAATCTATTAATATAAATATAAATTGATATTTTTATAGAACGATGTTCAACAACAATGAAACATTGTCATCGAGATTTATTTTGAGCAAGTTTACCAAATTTTAAACTTATAGGTAATCTAGTTATATAAAGATTGATCAAAATATTTATGGATACATCTATACCTAGCTATCATTCGTATTGTCCCATGTTAATAGGATTCAATCTATCACATGTTTATCTGCATATTACATCATATATAACATATATAACCTTGTATCATAAGCCTGTAGGATGGTTGCGTGATGTGTTGGTGTGGCTTGTGGAAAGGCAGCTGATAAAATTATGATTAAAATTAATTTATTTAAAGCCATAAATATAAAAAGAGAAAAGAAGCAACGGTTGAAGTAACGGCCGTTGGAGCAAGCCTAGATGTTTACCGCTAAGTGGCCAGAGTCTCTGATGACGTCCCGCGCGCATGCGTAGTCAGGTTGACGCTCGCGGTTGCCGATGCCGTCCACTGCCCCCTGTGTGTAGTGGAGCTTTGTCAAAGTGTAGTCGCCACAAGCCTTTGCTTCCTACTCAAAGGTTTGCCGACTACATGGTCTAAAGGAGATAGCATATTTAAAATTTATCAAATTTGAAAGTTTATATTTGTACATAACAGACTACCCTAGAAACCCTGAATTCTAAAAATGTTCACAATTACATTGTCATCGTGTTTGAGCAAGTTTACCAAATTTCAAACTTCTACGTAATCTAAGTATATAAAAGATTGATCAAAATATTTATGGATACATCTATACCTAGATATCATTCGTAATGTCCCATGTTAATAGGATTCAATCTATCACATGTTTATCTGCATATTACATCATATAACATATATAACCTTGTATCAAAAGCCTTTGCTTCCTACTCAAAAGTTTGCCGACTCCATGGTCTAGAGGAGATAGCATATTTAAAAATTATCAAATTTGAAATTTATACTTAACAGACTACCCTAGAAACCCTGAATTCTGAAAATGTTCACAATTGCATTATCATCGTGATTGAGCAAGTTTACCAAATTTGAAACTTCTACGTAATCTGAGTATATAAAAATTGATCAAAATATCTATGGATATTTCCATAACTATCTATCATTCGTATTGTCAAATGTTAATAGGATTCTATCTATCACATGTTTATCTGCATATTACACCATATATAATCATATATAGGTTTTTAAATTCAAATTAAAGTTTTTTATTTCAAACTAGACGGGTGACCCGGGCTTCGCCCCGGGATTGACCCGTGTGCATATCTACCCGAATGATATATATTTAGATAATATTTTTTTATAATTGTTTGTTATTAGCATTATCTATTTGTTTGCATCAGCATAATTTAATCTAATTTTTGATAGAGGGCGCTGTTCGTGAGCTAAGTTGAATATATAGTTTTAATAATTGATTTATATATTTTTTAAAATAGCCTATCGTTTCCTCCGTATTTCTTTTACCTATGTATGGAAATTTTGGTTTGAATTAGTGAACTACTGCGAATTTGTATACCGGACATACAAACAAACATTGAATTTTATATATATATAGATATTTAATATTACATTAATAAACTTTAATTTGAAATTAAAAATTTTTAATTTGAAGTTAAAAACCTATATATAACCTTTTTATATGAAAATAGATACTTCGGCCAGTTGGAGTTTTTTTTTTTTTTTTTCTCAACGTTTGTACAAAAAATATTTTATTTTCGTCAGGAGAAATAACCAAAATTAAGGCATTTGGCAAGGTGTTAAAATTTGTTCTGAGGTTACAAGGGCGTTCTCACGTAATTTTTCGAATTTAGCACAACATCTAAAGCACGAGTCAAAAACAAATATTAAACTCGTCAAAGACTATGATCTTGGAAATAAATAAATACAGTTAAACCTGTCTATAGCGCCCCCTCTTGGGACTCACCAAAATAGGGTGCTATAGACAGGTCACTTTTAATGTAAATCGCATCGTATTACATATTTAAAATCAGGCGCTATAAAGAGGTAGGCCCTATTTAGAGGGGGCCTATAGACAGGTTTAACTGTATATAATAATAATCAAAATAAATAAATAAAGTAATATAATGATATAGATTACATATTATTTTATAAATTTCTAATTATTATGTTCAATCTAGCTTATATCTATCTTCTCTATATATAACTTTGTATCATAAACCTTTGTAGATATTTTGGGTAACACGTGATAATATGATACACTAGCGCGCCATCTGTTATCAAAATTCAAAACTATTCTAATTGCGCAAGATTCTTTTTAAAAATAAACAATTTCTACTGCCCTTACTGCAATGGAAAAATTAATGGGGGGGCCTGGCTCATCAGTGGTGAACCCTTCCAGCGGTATCGCCAGTTTAATCTACCATACCGCTGTTATATTGCATTTTTGGAACTTCCTTTTATAGTAATACTGATGCTAGACTTTTGGAATGGGTATTTTAGATGAACTATGGACATAAGCTTTGAGGACAGTAGAATTACATATAATTATAAATATATAATATGCTTCGAGCAATCGCTCTTCCGCAAACATCAATTTGTGTCTCAAAGCTTATGTCCATAGTTCATCTAAAATACCCATTCCCAGAGTCAAGCATCAGTATCACTATAAAAGGAAGATCGAAAAATGTAATATAACAACGGTATGGTAGATTAAACTGGCGAAACCGCAGGGAGGGTTCACCACTGATGAGCAAGGCCCTCCCTTTAATTTTTCCATTGCAGTAAGGGCAGTAGAAATTGTTTTAATTTCAAAAAAGAATCTTACGTGTTTAAAATAGTTTCGAATTTTGATAACTTGATAATATGTATAAAGCCAATTTTGCACACAGTACATATAAATTATTATTGTTTGTAAAGACACAGATATATTCCAAAAATGTATATAAAATATTTATTGAAAATATACATATTTACAAAAATATATGTTATAAAATTCTTCTGATACCTAAAAAAAAAACAATATTTTGATAGTTTTATCGATGTTTCAATTTGGAATTTAATGAAAATATACCTATTTACAAAAATAATTTAAAAATCTTCTGATACCTAAAAAAACAATATTTTGATAGTTTTAGTTTGGAATTTTGTGTTTTCTTTTCAAATGACTTCTTAGATTTTGTTTTGTATGCGAAGTATATGTACATATTTCACATTTAAATGGTCTTACATTATCATGTACCATTTTCTCATGTCGTTTCACATTATGTTTCAATTTTGTGGTATAATTACATTTAGAACATTTGAAATTAGTGTTATTATGGACTTCTTCTATATGGGCAATGATTTCTTTGCTATTAAGGAATGTTTTTAGACAATGATGGCATTCCTGTTTAACGTCAACATCCATTTTCATATCGCTATTGCATTTTTCAACTACTGATGCATTATCTTCGTTATTATTTTCTAGTCCTAATAATTTATTAATTATTTTATTCGTTTTTAGAATATCTGTTAAGATAATTTGTGGTGTCATATTAATAATTGATTTTGCCGGTAGTAAATCAGATAATCGTTTGGGTATTATTTCATCAATTTGTGTTAATTTATCAGATTTTTTTAAAGTAGCATCGTACTGTGTAAATTTATCTGATTTAAATGTAACATCGTACTGTGTACATTTATCTGATTTAAATGTAACATCGTACTGTGTACATTTATCTGATTTAAATGTAACATCGTACTGTGTACATTTATCTGATTTGAGAATAACATCGTATTGTGTTGATTTTTCGTCTGTTTCTAATTCATATTGTGTTGAATTATCGAATGTTTTCTTTTCCACATTTTCGAACTGAGTCGAAACATCTTTTGTTTCTAATTTCGTCTGCTTAACTTGTATTGATTTATTATGTAAATTTACTTCATGCTGTGTAGCTTTTTCAGCTGTTTCAAATTCAACTTGGGTTGAAATATCTATTTTATTTAGAATATCGCTATAAGTGTTATTATCCAAAATCATATTTTCAATTTCGTTTTCCATATCTATTTGTGATATTTATTTTAAATAAATTTTTAAATTTATTTTTATTTGTAAGTGAAAGTATATAAAGAAGTTTTGATTTTAAACCAAAAGAAAGAACATACATAAAAGATGATAAAAAACAAAATAATGAAAAAATCATTGAATTATATATTTTTATATAATTATAATTTCAACATTTATTATTTTTGTTAATTAAAAAAATATACAATTTAATTGAGAAATGTGAAAATATTTTAAAATTATATTTCATTAAATAAATTTATATAGATGGAAAGTTTTCCAGGTATAAATTGATCCATAGAAGCATAGGGCGCCTCTCCCGTCAAAACCTGACGCCATCTATTGACCGTCGCCACAAACTAGCTGCCTCAGGTCGGTAACAAAGCCACAACACCAACTTTGGTAAACTGAGAAGTGTCCACCTAGAGACATATATATATGTCGTAGCTGTCGTAGTCGATTGGAAGGACGCAGCCGTTATGCATGTATGCTTCAATAAAGAACTTGTTCCACACTCGTGAGCGCGCGCACGCGACGGCGTGCCGTAGCATTCGTCCGCGCGTTCTGGCTCCGACGTTTATTTTGTACAGTGTATTTATAGATGGATGAATTTGTATTTACATTTTAGCATACTAATTATGGCGAAAATAAATGATATCTCTTTGGCATTAGGAAAATTACGACATATATATACACTTATTTGCATGTGTAAATTTAATATAATAAAACCATTTCTAAGATTCCACACTTCAGTGTAACATATAAAAACTGAATGATCCAATACAGTATTAGAGCTCTAAAGAAGCGGTCTGGTAGATTAAATTGGTGAAACCTCTGGGAGGGTTTGTAATTCTACTGTCCTAAAAGCTTATGTCCATAATTTACTTAAATACCATTTCTAAGATTCCATCCTTCAGTGTAACATATATAAACAGAATGATCCAATACAGTATTAGAGCTCTAAAGAAGCGGTCTAGTAGATTAAATTGGTGAAACCTCTGGGAGGGTTTGTAATTCTACTGTCCTAAAAGCTTATGTCCATAGTTTACTTAAATACCATTTCTAAGATTCCATCCTTCAGTGTAACATATATAAACAGAATGATCCAATACAGTATTAGAGCTCTAAAGAAGCGGTCTGGTAGATTAAATTGGTGAAACCGCTGGATTTTTTTATTTGATTTTATTATAAATCAGGGGAGAACGTTTTATATAATGGGTATACACGTCTGTTAGGTACTATTTATTTGGCAAACGTAAACTCCTAGAGCCACGTACAGTAGTCACCAACTACCCTGGCTGTCCTTCTGATATTTAAGTCTACAATAAAGGTCACTGTAATATCTTTCAGAGTTATTGTCTCAATCCCGATATACATGCTAAGAGATACAACTTTCTTAAGTTTTGTCCATGAGTGTATACACACTTGGTTATCTCGTGTGTCTTCAATAAAGGTCACTGTAATATCTTTCAGAGTTATTGTCTCAATCCCGATATACATGCTAAAAGGTACAACTTCCTTAAGTTTTGTCCATGAGTGTATACACACTTGGTTATCTCGTGTATCTTCAATAAAGGTCACTGTAATATCTTTCAGAGTTATTGTCTCAATCCCGATATACATGCTAAGAGATACAACTTTCTTAAGTTTTGTCCATGAGTGTATACACACTTGGTTATCTCGTGTGTCTTCAATAAAGGTCACTGTAATATCTTTCAGAGTTATTGTCTCAATCCCGATATACATGCTAAGAGATACAACTTTCTTAAGTTTTGTCCATGAGTGTATACACACTTGGTTATCTCGTGTGTCTCCAATAAAGGTCACTGTAATATCTTTCAGAGTTATTGTCTCAATCCCGATATACATGCTAAGAGATACAACTTTCTTAAGTTTTGTCCATGAGTGTATACACACTTGGTTATCTCGTGTGTCTCCAATAAAGGTCACTGTAATATCTTTCAGAGTTATTGTCTCAATCCCGATATACATGCTAAGAGATACAACTTTCTTAAGTTGTGCCTATGAGTGTATACACACTTGGTTATCTCGTGTGTCTCCAATAAAGGTCACTGTAATATCTTTCAGAGTTATTGTCTCAATCCCGATATACATGCTAAGAGATACAACTTTCTTAAGTTGTGCCTATGAGTGTATACACACTTGGTTATCTCGTGTGTCTCCAATAAAGGTCACTGTAATATCTTCCAGAGTTATTGTCTCAATCCCGATATACATGCTAAGAGATACAACTTTCTTAAGTTGTGCCTATGAGTGTATACACACTTGGTTATCTCGTGAGTCTTCAATAAAGATCACTGTAATATCTTTAAGAGTTATTGTCTCAATCCCGATATACATGCTAAGAGATACAACTTTCTTAAGTTGTGCCTATGAGTGTATACACACTTGGTTATCTCGTGTGTCTTCAATAAAGGTCACTGTAATATCTTTCAGAGTTACTATCTCAATCCCGATATACATGCTAAAAGATACAACTTCCTTAAGTGTTGTCCATGAGTGTATACACACTTGGTTATCTCGTGTATTCTATATACAGTTACGAGCATCATGGCCTCTGTCACGGTTTGCCGGCGCCCTCCTATTGGTCGGCTACGATCACGCCACCTTTGCCCCCCCCCCCATCATTTGGTGCCGCCAATGCGCGAGACACTTCTGTCACCGTTTGCTTTTGGTTCAGTGGTAGAATGCTCGCCTGCCACGCGGGCGCCCCGGGTTCGATTCCCGGCCGATGCAATTTCTTTTAAAATTCTTAAAACTCATTTATATATTATAAAAGAATGACATCCACGGCGCCAATATATAATTGTAACGAATAGTATTTTAATAAAACCATTTAATCGGGTAAACCCCGGGCGTTGCCCGGGTCATTCGGCTAGTCTTTAATAAAGGTCACTGTAATATATTTCAGAGTTATTGTCTCAATCCCGATATACATGCTAAAAGGTACAACTTCCTTAAGTTTTGTACATGAGTGTATATTTGCTATCTCGTGTGTTTTCAATAAAGGTCACTGGGTATCAAATATATTTGAGAATTATTGTCTGAATTCTAATATACTAGAGTCTCCCATGAGAGACCCCCCCCCCCCCCAAAAAAAAAAAATATAGCAACCCCGGTCTCTCAAGGAAACAGTCTCTCATCGGAGACTCGGTCATTAGATAAGTCGGCGATTATAAGTTATGGTAGATTCTTACAACGCAATCGCTGAAAGATATTACAGTGACCTTTATTGAAGACACACGAGATAACCAAGTGTGAAAAACCTCTGTCTCCTTCAAAAAGAACAGACAACCACTTACTAAAGTTTTGTCCATGAGTGTATATATTATTCTTTAACTTTCTAACCAATAGTCTGACGCCACACCTCAGTAATTGTACTTCCACAGACATTGTAAATTAAGCCAATAAGACTTAGATATCAGAAGGACACCCAGGGTAATTGGTGACTATTATACGTGGCTCTAGGAGCTTTGGGTAGCCAAATACATAAAAGTAATCAATAGAAGTGTATACCTATTATGTTATTTACATAACTAAAAATCTTAGTTCTAGCATAATGGGTTATATTGTGGATTGAATAATATCTCTACGGAAATTTGTCTATAAAATATATCAAAGACTAGCCGAATGACCCGGGCAACGCCCGGGTTTTACCCGATTAAATGCTTTTATTCAAATACTATTCGTTACAATTATAAATTGGCTCCGTGGATGCCATTCTTGTATAATATATAAATGAGTTTTAAAAATTGTAAAAAAAAAATGCATCGGCCGGGAATCGAACCCGGGCCGCCCGCCTTGCTGGCGAGCATTCTACCACTGAACCATCGATGGTTATGAGAAATGGCCATATTTGGGTATTTATTCCATTCACAAAGCAAACGGTGACAGAATTGATTAAGAAAGAATTGATTATGACGCTGATAACTGTATATTTTAATACGCGCGCGCTGTCAAATTTATTTATAATTAATAATTATTATAAATCATATTTATTCTCTTGAATTTCTCATTAAATATGCAATCCATTTTGAATGAATATATAAATATATTTATAATGATATACAGTAGAACTACCTCCCTGTAAAGGACAACTAATTGCAGAGCCAAAGTGTCTTTTAGGGAGAGGTGTCCTCTTACTGGAGAGTTGATAAATAGTAAAAATGGTAATATTACAAATGAAAACTGTCCTTTGTAGAGAGGTGTCCTCTCATTGGGGTTTTTCTACTCTATTGGTGATGGAAACTGCTCTTTGTATAAATGTGTCCTCTAGCGAGGTGTCTGGTGAAAGGAGGTTCTACTGTATAGTTAATATATTTTCATTTCCAATGAAAATTATATTTTTAAATCATTATTATTGATATGTAATCATTATATAAATATACAAATGAATGATTAACGGGACACCCCCATTTCTATGGAGTGGACAAGACACCACCATCTAAATAAACCCTGCCCAGAAGTCCTCCTCTACGTGGGGAGAAGCAGCACAAGTAAGGGACTGCCCTGTAGTACGGTGTCGTGAGCCGCTACGGTAACTGTGAACAGGGAACTCTGAAATGTGGCTGACTAACGGGGCACCCCCCTTTCCATGGAGTGGACAAGACACCACCATCTAAATAAACCCTGCCCAGAAATCCTCCTCTACGTGGGGAGAAGCAGCACAAGTAAGGGACTGCCCTGTAGTATGGTGTCGTGAGCCGCTACGGTAACCGTGAACAGGGAACTCTGAAATGTGGCTGACTAACGGGACACCCCCCTTTCCATGGAGTGGACAAGACACCACCATCTAAATAAACCCTGCCCAGAAGTCCTCCTCTACGTGGGGAGAAGCAGCACAAGTAAGGGACTGCCCTGTAGTATGGTGTCGTGAGCCGCTACGGTAACTGTGAACAGGGAAATGTGGCTGACTAACGGGGCAATGGTACCTCACCTTTCCTTGGAGTAATTTGAACAGAACACCACCAGTTTATATGATTATCATTTTGTGCGCAGGTAATCAAGAGATCAAAGAATATTGGAAGAGGATTGAAGAGTCTTGGATTAAAGAGAGATGATCTAGTAGGATTGGTGACTGGAAACAGACCAGAGGTTAGTTCAACCCTATACATCTTGCTTAACTTTGATCCCATTCTGAGTTTCTGTGTGCGCAGTTTACTATTGGCTTGTTAGCTTGCAATATGTACTCCATGACTCCAGTACCTGTGTATGAAACACTATCCTGGGACAATATTATTTTTATCATTAACCAAGGTATGTAACTTTTCAGTATTATAAGTCACCGCCATCTATAAAAAAAACTGTCGTGAAAAAAAAATATATATATATAACGTAATTTAAGCAATGTGATATGTAAGTAATAAAGTATGACGTCTTTTCTAGGCGTCTCAAAGTGACACCAGCTTGCCACCGGACACCCGGGGGATCCAGAGAAGGACAAAGAAGGGGCGTTAGTCCGGATGTTTACAGTTAGCTAGGTTACAGTGGATATTTTCGGACAGGCCGCTCAGTGCTAGGTCGGTGGTTATCTTACGGCGGCCCTCGTGGCCGCCGTTTTGTCTCCTTCCGGCTTCCGCGGCTTCATGCAGGACGCCGAGTTTTCCTCTGTTAATCCTCAACTTTCCCCTGGTCCTGCTGCCACGTGAGACGTACTAGGAGAGCGTCTTTTTATCCCAAACTTTGTCCTTACTGTCCCGTGCGGACTTCCCACTCTGCACACCTTGCCACTCAACCTCGACTGCTTCCAACTCACTTGTTGGATTACCCGGGTTTACGACATATATTATGATGCACTAGCACCCCATCTGTTATCAAAATTCGAAACTATTATAAACGCGTATGATTCTTTTTGAAATTAAACAATATCTACTGCCTTTACTGCAATGGAAAAATTAATGGGAGGGCCTGGTTCATCAGTGGTGAACCCTCCCAGCGGTTTCGCCAGTTTAATCTACCATACCGCTGTTATATTGCATTTTTTCGATCTTCCTTTTATAGTAATACTGATGTTAGACTTTTGGAATGGGTTTTTTAGATGAACTATGGATATATATGTCGTAAGCCCGGGTAAGCCAACAAGTGAGTTGGAAGCAGTCGGGGTTGAGTGGCAAGGCGTGCAGAGTGGGAAGTCCGCACGGGACAGTAAGGACAAAGTTTGGGACCAAAAGACACTCTCCCAGTACGTCTTACGTGGCACCAGGACATGGGGAAAGTTGAGGATTAACTGAGGAAAGCTCGGCGTCCTGCATGAAGCCGCGGGGGCAGGGAGGAACCAAGCACTGAGCGGCCTGTCCGAAAATATCCACTGTAACCTAACTAACTGTCAACATCCGGACCAACGTCCCTTTTAGTCCCTCTCTGAATCTCCCGGGTGTTCGATAGCAAGCTGGTGTCACTTTGAGACGACTAGAAAAGACGTCATACTTTATTACTTACATATCACATTGTTTAAATTACGATATATATATATTTCTATAAATACAGTAGAACCTCCCTTTAGAGGACACCTCTCTACAAAAGACAGTTTTGAGTTGGTTAAATGTGTTTTTTTAATAAACTCATTTGCCAAAAATATAATATAATATAATTAAATATCTTTAAAATAAAATATAAGCATATTTACTAATAATTGATATTTCATTCTTCTTTTTTTTTTTTGTAACTAAAATTTGCATTCGACAATCTAAACATTTACTTAATAATTTATTACTTTTTTTATTCTCTCCACTCGGAATATAATATATATCTATACATATAAAATAAAAGGATTTAAAAGCACGAATGCTTCTTTTATGCATAATACAAACTTCTACTGTCCTTACTGAGATGAAAAAATATATTGGGAGGGCTTGGTTCATCAGTGGTGAACCCTCCCAGCGGTTTCGCCAATTTAATCCACCAGACCAGATGTTCTTGTCTTTATAGTTTGCTGAAGAGCATTGCTCGAAGCAAATATTTGAATGTAATTCTACTGTTCTATAAGCTTATGTCCATAGTTTACTTGAAAACCATTCCTAAGATTCCATCCTTCAGTGTAGCATATAAAAGCAGAATGATCCAATAAAGTATTAGAGCTCTGAGAAGCGGTCTGGTGGATTAAATTGGCGAAACCGCTGGGAGGGTTCACCACTGATGAGCCAAGCCCTCCCAATATATTTTTTTCATCGCAGTAAGGACAGTAGAAGTTCGTTTTATGTATAAAAGAAACATTCGCGCTTTTAAATCCTTTTATTTTATATGTATAGATGGCGCGTTATTGTTTGTGATAATATATATCTATACATATAAAATGAAAGGATTTAAAAGCACGAATATTTCTTTTATACATAATACAAATTTCTACTGTCCTTACTGCGATGAAAAAATATATTGGGAGGGCTTGGCTCATCAGTGGTGAACCCTCCCTGCGGTTTCGCCAATTTTATCCACCAGACCGCTTCTCAGAGCTCTAATACTGTATTGGACGATTCTGCTTATATATTCAGCACTGAAGGATGGAATCTCAGAAATAGTTTTCAAGAAAACTATGGACATAAGTTTATAGGACAGTAGAATTACATTCAAATATTTGCATCGAGCAATGCTCTTCCGCAAACAATAAAGACAAGGTCAGTTAGGTGTAAATTAGCACAAAGCAATAACGCGCCATCTATACATATAAAATGGAAGGATTCAAAGGATTTTCATCTCAGTAAGGACAGTTGAAGTTTGTATTATGTATAAAAAAAAAACATTCATGCTTTTAAATCCTTTCATTTTATATATATAAAAATATAAATTAATATAATATAAAAATGTTATATAAAAATATTATTTTATTTAAAATTATATTTCATAGATACAAATACTGTTAAATCGACCGCCAGAGGTCACGCTTCCACTATAGAAACTCATTGTTGTTGTTTCCCGTTGGCCGGCTCAAATCTTTTGTACATTATGTAAATAATCTTTTCATTTTTTAGATTCTTACGCCTTAAGCCAGGCAGTATTTTCACCAAATTATGTTTTTATATATATTCCTAAGCTCAAATAAAGAAATCTCTGATCAAAACCATATTTATTATTATACTTTCAAGATTTTTAAACACGACTGCAATTACCATGGCATAATCTCAACAATTCCAAAATCAACAGCAGAAATCTCATTCTTAAATATAAGATATATATATATACACCCATACCTCGCTTTGCGTCGGGGTTACGTTCCAAAAAAAAAAACGACGCAAAGTGAAAATATGTGAAGGCGCAATCAAAAATAAAGGTGTTGCCATATTTTAGGAAAAAAAATTCAAATAAAAATTAAAGACTCGAAATTAAAACAACGCAACTTCGAAAATCTAACGACGCACAGTGAAAATCAGTAAAAATTAAGCAGCGACGCAACTTCGAAAAAAACGCAAAACGAAACGACGCAAAGCGAGGTATTGGTGTATATATATACATATGAAAAAACAATAGAAAAAAAAATAAAAGATAAGTGGGTCAGGTGTTGATATTAAAAATAAAGAAGGCATCTCCTGACCACGAGCACATGTGCTTTTTAGATGGCAGAGCGTTCGTGGATGGCTTTTTTTGATTTATCAAGAAATTGGGTTGGCCAAATATCACGGAGCAAGCTAAATAAACGTTTAGTTTATTCTTGCTCCACTAGATGAGGCTCTGCCTTCTAAAAAGTACATGTGCTCGTGGTCAGGAGATGCCTTCTTTATTTTTAATATATATACATATAAGATAAAAGTTGATAATTTTTTTTGTGTTTAAGTTAAATGATTAAATAGTTGTTTATATATATGTATTATATTTATATCTTATTAAGGAGAGAAAAATGTAATTAAAGTAATTATATTGGTTAGAATCAGGTTTATATTGATGTTTTTATTTTAAATAGAAAAAAGAAAATTTTGAAAATAAAAAGAAAATTTAACAAGAAAAAAAAATTTAACAACGTAACGTCTTCTATCATCGGCTTTTACCCGTCATTTAGACATACACCTATCCCCCCCGATTTACACGGTACTTTTTTTTACACGTTTTCGCTTTTACACGGTTTTCCAAATAAGTTTTTTTTTAGTTTTTATCGCACTATACTAAATGCTACTATGATTGAACACATGCGCTGTGTACACATCTCACGAGGAATCCCGAGCTTATGTGCTGACTACATATTTTAACCTGTCAATGCATTTTATTTTTATTTCTGTGTACACCTAGCCCCCGATTTACACGTTTTTCTCAGGAACGTATCTACCGTGTAAATCGGGGGATAGGTGTACTCTAATTGATATATATGAATAAAGGAAGATATTTATAATGATTATATATTTATTTTTTTAGTAAAAGATAGGAAAGAGAGTAAACCTTCAATAAGGTTAACAAGTGTCTGTTGTTCTATACTCGTTCATAGACCAAGTTCTAATATTCCAATAAATTATTTATTTCACACACAAACATTCCTTCAATTAAATATTAAATAGAATTTGACATCTCTATATAGGATCCTATACAATTTTAATTGGTTTATTACCTCTTTCTCAAAACATATATTTCTCCATATATTTATCTCTATGTATAACTTACACCATCTATTCTTCCATTAAAATATCCATAAATATGTCATTATTTATTATTCTGTACCAAATATCACTACATATATAGATGGAAAATTTGCCGGGAGGAAATTAATCCATAGAAGCAATGGGCGCTTCTCCCGTCAAAATTGCCACCAAAACACCTCTTTGGTAGATTGTGAGGATTCCATTAGATCCCGTGTGGATGTCGTGGAATAAAGTCCACCTTAGACTGACAAGGGCCATTAGTTTGAAACCATGGTCTCTAGGTGGACTCTTCTCAGTTTTCCAAGGCTGGTGTTGTGGCTTTGTCACCGACCCGAGGCCGCTAGTTGCGGCGACGGTCAATAGATGGCGTCAGGTTTTGACGTCTATTTTGACGGGAGAAGCGCCCATTGATTCTCTCTCTCTCTCTCTCTCTCTCTCTCTCTATATATATATATATATATATATATATATATATGTCATAATATATGCTCTTCCAGGAATAATAAAGTAAATCTACAGTCGACCAGAGAGAGAGAGAACGCAGCTAAAGGCCGGTCACTTGATATATCAGTCACATTCCAAGGGGGCCATTTTCGTAGAACCTCAGGTCTATTTTTGGACAGTTGGGGGGTGGGGGCACAAACGGTCGTTCCGCAGTGGCAGCCGCTAGCGCTCCCTCTCTCTCTCGGTTTGCTGGGTCCCATCTTCCAAACTTGTGGTTTTCCTTATTTCTCTCTCCCCACATTATCACTATATTGCCACATATATATATATTAAAAATAAAGAAGGCATCTCCTGACCACGAGCACATGTGCTTTTTAGATGCCAGAGCTCCATCTAGCCTACTTTATTTTTAATATCAACACCTGACCCACTTACCTTTTTTTTTTCTATTGTTTTTTCATGTGTTAAGCGTATTTACGCATATTTGGCCTTAAATACCCATTTCTTGATTTCTCACGAAGCCTCTGGGACCAAAAAATATTTTTGGTCGCAGTGTTTACAGCCTACTCCACGCTGACGAGCGCGAAACGCGTTCGTGGATGGCTTTTCTTGATTTATCAGGAAATTGGGTTGGCTAAATATCACGGAGCAAGCTAAATAAACGTTTAGTTTATTTTTGCTCCACTAGATAGCGCTCTGCCTTCTAAAAAGCATATGTGCTCATGGTCAGGAAATTCCTACTTTATTTTTAATAAATATATATAAATATATATCGTACTATCGTGGCGAAATCTTTTGATATTGGTTGATAATTGATTTGATTGATTTGAGCGCAGTCGTTTGAGTGGGAAGTGCTGCATACAGGGGAAAATAACGAGAAGACACAATGTTGATTGGGTTGGAAAAAGGCAATTAATCGAGGGAGAGAAGGAGTTGAGAGATTGAGCGAAGTTGACTATTGGCTATAACTCTTCACATGGTGATAGGATTGACTTATCTGAAGGGTTGAGCGGATGAGGATGACTCCAAAGTGGTCTCTATCGCGGCGAGCTCCGGACTTGATGGTGTCCAGCCGTTAACTGCAGGTGCTAACTCGATAGTGTCGAGCTCCTAACTGCAGGTGCTAACTCGAGAGAGAGAGAGAGAGAGAGATGGTACCCAAGATCCAACTACTATTCTGTGTTCTCGATTTAAGAAGAAAACTCTTCTGATTGCTCATTGGCTGAACATTCGTGACGTGTAAGCTCGCTATAGGTCCTTGACTAATGAGCTGCTTTCTGGTTGGTCTTTGCTAATTTCTTTGTCCTTTGGACTTGTTTTAACCTGACCAGGAAGTGCTAGGTTCTTGAACTCAACTTTATGAGTTCCGGGATAATAAAACCCTGCTAATGATTGTCCTCTCTAGGCCTTCTCTCTCCAGATTGTTAAGCCTTGTTCTTTATTAAATCTTGTAAAACATACATTTCATACATATTGGGTCGGGTTTGCATCTAGCTATGTACAAATTATGACATATATATATATGGAAATTTTGCCGGGAGAATATTCATCTATAAAGTTAAAGGGCACCTCTCCCGTCAAAATAGACGTCAAAACTAGACGCTATCTATTGACCGTCGTGACAAACTAGCGGACTCGGGTCGGTGACAAAGCAACAACATTGTGGGGATTGTGAAGATTCCATTGGATCCCTTGTGGATTTCATGGAATAATGTCCGCCCTAGACTGACGAGGGCCATTAGCCCGAAGCCATGGTCTCTAGGTGGACACTTGTGATGTGGCTTTGTCACCGACCCGAGGCCGCTAGTTCGCGGCGACGGTCAATAGATGGCTGCTTCTTAGTTTGCCAAAGCTGATAGCTTTGAATTGGCTGGTTGGTATTGGCGTGTAAATGTTTAAACAAATTTATGTATATAGTTTTAAAAATTACCGTAGAACCTCCCTTTAGCGGACACTTCTCCGAAAAAGACAGTTTTCATTTGCAAAATCACCATTTTTTTCTATTTAGCAACTCTCCAGTAAGAGGACACGTCTCCCTAAAGTACACTTTGGTTCTGTAACTAGGTCTTGTCCTTTACAGAGAGGTAGTTCTACTGTATTTAGCAACACTCCAGTAAGAGGACACCTCTCCCTAAAAGACACTATGGCTCTGTAACTAGGTGTTGTCCTTTACAGAGAGGTAGTTCTACTGTATTTAGCAACTCTCCAGTAAGAGGACACCTCTCTCTAAAGGACACTATGGCTCTGTAACTAGGTGTTGTCCTTTACAGAGAGGTAGTTCTACTGTATCAGATTATTAAACCATAATTTATTGTACTTCTAAATAAGGTATTATATAACCCAGTATAACCTCCCTTGAGAGGACACCTAGTTACAAAGCCAAAGTGTCCTTTAGGGAGAGTTGTCCTCTTACTGGAGAGTTGCTAAATACAGTAGAACTACCTCTCTGTAAAGGACAACACCTAGTTACAGAGCCAAAGTGTCCTTTAGGGAGAGTTGTCCTCTTACTGGAGAGTTGCTAAATACAGTAGTACTACCTCTCTGTAAAGGACAACACCTAGTTATAGAGCCATAGTGTCCTTTAAAGAGAGGTGTCTTCTTACTGGAGAGTTGCTAAATAGAGTAGAACTACCTCTGTGTAAAGGACAACACCTAGTTACAGAGCCAAAGTGTCCTTTAGGGAGAGCAGCTACAGTAGAACTACCACTCTGTAAAGGACAATACCTAGTTACAGAGTCGAAGTGTCCTTTAGGAAGAGCAGCTACAGTAGAACTACCACTCTATAAAGGAAAACACCTAGTTAGAGAGCCAAAGTGTCTTTTAGGAAGAGCAGCTACAGTAGAACTACCACTCTGTAAAGGAAAACACCTAGTTACAGAGCCAAAAAGTCCTTTAGGGAGAGAAGCTACAGTAGAACTACCTCTCTGTAAAGGACAACACCTAGTTACAGAGCCAAAGTGTTCTTTAGGGAGAGCACCTACAGTAGAACTACCTCTCTGTAAAGGACAACATTTAGTTACAGAGCCAAAGTGTTCTTTAGGGAGAGCAGCTACAGTAGAACTACCTCTCTGTAAAGGTCAACACCTAGTTACAGAGCCAAAGTGTCCTTTAGGGAGAGTTGTCCTCTTACTGGAGAGTTGCTAAATACAGTAGAACTACCTCTTTGTAAAGTACAACCCCTAGTTACAGAGCCAAAGTGTCCTTTAAAGAGAGTTGTCCTCTTACTGGAGAGTTGCTAAATACAGTAGTACTACCTCTCTGTAAAGGTCAACACCTGGTTACAGAGCCAAATTGTCCTTTAGGGATAGCAGCTACAGTAGAAATACCACTCTGTAAAGGACAATACCTAGTTACAGAGTCGAAGTGTCCTTTAGGAAGAGCAGCTACAGTAGAACTACCACTCTGTAAAGGAAAACACCTAGTTACAGAGCCAAAAAGTCCTTTAGGGAGAGAAGCTACAGTAGAACTACCTCTCTGTAAAGGACAACACCTAGTTACAGAGCCAAAGTATTCTTTAGGGAGAGCACCTACAGTAGAACTACCTCTCTGTAAAGGACAACACCTAGTTACAGAGCCAAAGTGTCCTTTAGGGAGAGTTGTCCTCTTACTGGAGAGTTGCTAAATACAGTAGAACTACCTCTCTGTAAAGGTCAACGCCTGGTTACAGAGCCAAAGTGTCCTTTAGGGAGAGTTGTCCTCTTACTGGAGAGTTGCTAAATACAGTAGTACTACCTCTCTGTAAAGGTCAACACCTAGTTACAGAGCCAAAGTGTCCTTTAGGGAGAGTTGTCCTCTTACTAGAGAGTTGCTAAATACAGTAGAACTACTTCTCTATGAAGGACAACACCTAGTTACAGAGCCATAGTGTCCTTTAAGGAGAGGTGTCATCTTACTTTAGAGTTGCCAAATACAGTAGAACTACTTCTCTGTAAAGGACAACACCTAGTTACAGAGCTAAAGTGTCCTTTAAGGAGAGCAGCTACAGTAGAACTACCACTCTGTAAAGTAAATAGCCTAATTACAGAGCCAACGTGTCTTTTAGAGAGAGGTGTCCTCTTACTGAAGAGTTGATAAATAGAAAAAATGGTAATTTTGCCAATGAAAACTGTCCTTTGTAGAGAGATTTCCGCTAAAGGGAGGATTTACTGCATTAATGATCGCCTAGTATTCCATGGTACTATGGAGTAATATTAAGTGGCTAGGTAGACCTGATGACATGTAGGACAGTAATGTTGTGGTGACAGGTGAACACAGGGTCGTGCTGTGCGACACTGCGGCTAAGGTAAAAGAACTGCTTCTGAAGAGGAAAGAAATTCCCTCTGCACATACCCTGGTGTGCTTCGAACCTCTACCTGCTGACTTCAGACCTCCACAAGACATCCGAGTCATCGACTTCACCAAGCTAGAGGTACAGTGACCTTTATTGAAGACACACGAGATAACCAAGTGTGTATACACTCATGGACAGAACTTAAGGAAGTTGTACCTTTTAGCGTGTATATCGGGATTGAGACAATAACTCTGAAAGATATTACAGTGACCATTATTGAAGACACACGAGATAACCAAGTGTGTATACACTCATGGACAAAACTTAAGGAAGTTGTACCTTTTAGCATGTATATCGGGATTGAGACAATAACTCTGAAAGATATTACAGTGACCTTTATTGAGGACACACGAGATAACCAAGTGTGTATACACTCATGGACAGAACTTAAGGAAGTTGTACCTTTTAGCATGTATATCGGGATTGAGACAATAACTCTGAAAGATATTACAGTGACCATTATTGAAGACACACGAGATAGCCAAGTGTGTATACACTCATGGATAAAACTTAAGGAAGTTGTACATTTCAGCATGTATATCGGGATTGAGACAATACCTCTGAAAGATATTACAGTGACCTTTATTGAAGACACACGACATAACCAAGTGTGTATACATTCATGGATAAAACTTAAGGAAGTTGTACCTTTTAGCATGTATATCGGGATTGAGACAATAACTCTGAAAGATATTACAGTGACCTTTATTGAAGACACACGAGATAACCAAGTGTGTATACACTCATGGACAAAACTTAAGGAAGTTGTACCTTTTAGCATGTATATCGGGATTGAGACAATAACTCTGAAAGATATTACAGTGACCTATTGAAGCTAAATTTTCTTTAGAAAAACAAGTACCTATTGCAGGATACAATCCCGGTTCATAGCTGTCTAGAATCGAGGGTGTTACCCACTCGTCCACCGATTTCTTCTATGTATTGAAAAGAGAGTTAAAATAACAGACGATGCGCACAAATTCTTTTCTCTTTTTTTTTGCAATTTGTTTTTTATATAATTACATCACGTTCCACGCAGGTTATTTAGAGTGTTTCTGTGAAAAAATATAATTTAAAAGGTTTGTAAAAATCCAGTTTTGTAATAACAGGAAATTGTTCTTTGTTGAATGAATTTATTTATAGTTGTTGTTGTTTTAAATTCTATGTGTGAAAACTTATTCTACATTTATTTAAATATGAAAATATGAATTTTAAACATGGTTGACGCTATATGTTTCATTTTAATAGTTATTCTTAATAGAAATATTCGAATTAATAAGCAAACTTGTGTTTATTTCATCTTATCCCTAGTACACGTGGTACAGGCCATGATAATCATGGTGGGTAGAAGTAAGCGACTGCTTTTACTGTAAGTACACCACATGTCTACACATGTGAAAATCAATTCGACTTTACACTTACAAATGTACCAGAACCCCGTTTGGTTACTAGCACTCGCTGGTGGGGTTGGCCTTTTGTAAGAATCAGGGGCCATCGGAGCATTTTATTTCTTTTTTTAAACATAAAAAAGTGTCCAATGCGGGAATCGAACCCGGGTCGTAGCGGTCGAAAACCAATGATTTAGACAATCCTTCTACCGACCAACCATTCAATGCCCTGAAAGACATCAAAATATATTATTGAAAAGAAATCCATTAATTTTACAATTCTTTAGCTATGTAATTGGATGAATTATCTATTTAAAGGAGAGAAGGGGAAAAAGCTTTTAGATTCAAATACAAAAGAATACAAAGTGAAACTTTACATTGAACTTACAATTGCTTCTTAAAGAGTCATTCAAGGATAATTTAAAGAAATTTCTTTTAAGAAAATCACAAAGAATTCTTTCTATCTTTAAAAGATAGACTCACTAGAAGTTAAGATGAGAAAATAAATCATTTGAATATGGCAATATATTCTCCTATCGAAAAATCTAATTACGTGGTACAGGCCATGATAATCATGGTCGGAAGTAGTAGGAGACTGCTTTTACTGTAAGTACACCACATGTCTACGCATGGTACAGGCCATTATAATCATGGTGGGTAGTTAGCGACTGCTTTTACTGTAAGTACACCACATGTCTACACATGGTACAGGCCATTATAATCATGGTGGGTAGTTAGCGACTTCTTTTACTGTAAGTACACCACATGTCTACACTCGGCCGTGCGGCCACGTGTCGCGCGAGCTCCTGAATTTTTCGCCTCTGGCGGATGTATGAGTTCCGGCACTACGCCGAGTTTGGCACGGGCTGAAAGCCCTTCAAAAGCCGAGGAGAAGCCTGTAAGGCTCGGCACGAAATCACAGCCCAATGCGGAAATACCAGCGAAAAACGCTTTGCAATTCAATTCTTCAATGAAATCGACGAAGAATCAAAGATATGTAAATCCGGCTACCGGCGGCAAGGATGCAAATCCGGCCGCGCCGACCGACTTTGCCGCTTCTTCATCTTCTGAAGCTGCTGCCCAGGCCCACATAAACTGGGCAGAATTAACGGAGGATAGCAACTCCGAATATGAGGGCAACTTCACCGTTGTCCAGAAAAGAAAGAGACGTCGCGGCTCGGCGAATTCGTCTCCAGCGGCCGCACCTTCCTCCAATTTAGGAGGTGCCAGAACTAACCGCCGTCCACAATCTTCGGCGGGATGGGCGCCGCGCGCCCAGGAAGTCAGAACTACCCGAGCGCATATCGTGGAGGCCAGGGCGCGGCAGGCGTCCTCAACAGAAGACCACTGCGTCTACATAGAGCGCAGCCCTGAACTGGAGCCCTACCACTACATGAGGGCCCTTGATAGAATGCTCGGAGGGACCAGGGAGGTCTTCCAGATGACCAAGATGAACGGTCACTTCCTGGTGGGACTGGCCAACAGAGGCCTGGCCGAGCGCCTCGTCGACGAGGGCCTCGAGGTGGAGGGAACTCTCCACAGGGCCTTCCCGTTCCGCAAGAGGGCGGAGAGAATTACAGTGGGCAACCTCCCCTTCTTCGTGGGGGATGCAGCCGTCATCAGCGCCCTTTCAACTTTCGGGCGAGTAACATCCATCGCCCCCAAGCTGATGAAGGCTGGCCCATATGTCTACAACGACGGCCGCCGAGAGGCGTTCATCATCCTCCGCGAGGGAATGACCATCGAGAGGCTGCCCACCCGCCTCGACATCTCAATCAAGGGCGAGGCCTGGCCCGCATACCTGTCCTCAGGGATTAGGTGTTCCAGGTGCCGTGGCCAAGGACATCGTAGGGCCAACTGCCCCATGCCTGCAGGGCGAACCACCGCTCCAGGACCGGCCACACCAACCTCTCCCTCCAGCGTCCCGCCAGCGACTGCGCCCAGGGTGCCTCAGCAGCCATCTGCCCAGCCTCCACCTCCGGCGTCCCCCAGTTCAACCATGGAGGTCTCCGACGTGCCTCCCGCGAGCCGAGCTGCGCCCCTTCCACCTGCTGCACTCCAGCCATCACCACCAGCGCCTTCGGCCTTACATGTGGAGGACGCGCCTCCTGCCCCTCCACCAGTGACCCCTGCTCCGTCCCTGCGAACACCTGGGAGTCGCGAGCCTGCGGCCCAAACACCGGACGTGGAGATGTCCATCGCGGAGGAGACCTCTGCGTCCTCCACGTCATCGGCAAAGAACGCAACAAGAGTCGACCTCGATGCGTTCATCGAGAAGCACCCCAGCGTGTCCTTCGCTGGGACGGACGCCCTTGGTCTTGGGCGGGAGGAGGTCTTAGACCTCCTCTCCTCGAGGACCAAGGCGCAGAGGAAAGGACCCCTCCTTTCGCCTCTGCAGTGCGACGCCCTCGCCGGCCTGATCGGGCAAATCTTAGATCTGAGGCCCGGAGCAGCCAGCAACATTTACAAAGTCCTCGGACAAGTCAAGGCTGAGCTCAGGACAACACCAGCAGTGCCTCCAACACTCACACTGCCTGCGCCTTGGCCTGCTAAGCCAACACCACCCGCTCTCCACGGGGAAAAGACGTCGCCGGACATCGCGACACCTCCACCTCAACTGTCTACCGAATTCATTGATGCCTGCTACGACCAGGCAAGTGATATAATTTATGAATTAAGCCGTGAGCGCTGCTCGGAGCCTTTATCCGATATAGGAGTCACAGAGGGTGACATCGTAGAGGCAAATTATATTCCCCGTGGATAGGGAACCTCTCTTCAGGCGCCTCTCCACTCAGAAGAGAACCATTCTCACCGAAATATCGGCGCTGCCATTGAGCGCGTTCGAAACTCAGATCCCTTTGTGCGTGAGGGCCTACACATACTCAGGAAAATGCTCCCCCCCCCCCCTGATCTGTAAATATTTCCTTGATGGAGTGTAACTATTGACCAGATCGTCAATAAAGTCTGTTTTAATTGTCAAATTGTCACATGTCTACACATGGTACAGGCCATTATAATCATGGTGGGTAGTTAGCGACTGCTTTTACTGTATTGTCAATTTTATTGAGAAGAAAAAATAATAAAACAACTTGTTTTTCTATAACAAAATATACTCTCGTTTGAAAATAGAGCAATTCATAAATATATCTTTCATTCAAAACTATTATAGACGCGTATGATTATTTTTTTAAAATAAGAAATTTCTACTGTTCTTACAGTAATGGAAAAATTAATGGGAGGGCCTGGCTCATCAGTGATAAACCCTCCCAGCGGTTTCGCCATTTTAATCTATCATACCGCTGTTATATTGTATTTTTCGGTTTTCTTTTTATAGTGATACTGATGCTAGACTCTTGGAATGGGTATTTTAAATGAATTATAAACATAAGCTTTGAGGACAGTAGAATTACATGCAATTATAAATATAAAAAAACAATAGAAAAAAAATAAAATATAAGTGGGTTAGGTGTTGATATTAAAAATAAAGAAGGCATCTCCTGACCACAAGCACATGTGCTTTTTAGATGGCAGAGCACCATCTAGTGGAGTAAAAATAAACTAAACGTTTATTTAGCTTGCTCCGAAATATTTGGCCAACCCAATTTCTTGATAAATCAAGAAAAGCCATCTACGAACGCGTTTCGCGCTGTTGGCGCTCGTCAGCGTGGAGAAGGCTGTAACCACTGCGACCAAAAAGATTTTTGGTCCCAATGGCTTCCCGAAAAATCAAGAAATTTGTATTTAAGGCCAAATCTGCGTAAAGACGCTTAACACATGAAAAAACAATAGAAAAAAAATAAAAGATAATTAGGTCAGGTGTTGATATTAAAAATAAAGAAGGCATCCCCTGACCACGACCCCTTTTTTAAAAATTATTTTTAATTATAAATATATAGTGACAAAAATATATTTAAAACTTGAAATAATAGTAATATGATATTAATTTAAGTTATATTTAAGATTTTTATTAGATAAACTTTATCATTTACATTATGTATATTTAGTGATAAAAGTTTTGTTAAATTTTCTTTTTCTTTTTTATTAAAATAAAAACATCAATATAAACCTGATTCTAACCAATATAATTACTTTTATTACATTTTTCTCTCCTTAATAAGATTTAAATATAATACATATAAACAACTGTTTTATTCATGGTAAACGGTTTGCGGATTTCGACAAATTAGAAAGAGGGAATCATATATCGCCGCAACTCTTTTTTATTAACGCGATTAAGGAAGCTTTCGGGCAAGCCCTTCTTCAGCTAATTATAGTGTACAAACAAGGAGAGATTATATATCGTTTTTAATATAATAATATAAAATAAAAGTGTGCTATTGAAACGAGGGCGATAGGGGCGTGGTAATTTTATTTTCTTTTATTTTATTTTATATTAAAAACGATATATAATCTCTCCTTGTTTGTACACTATAATTAGCTGAAGAAGGGCTTGCCCGAAAGCTTCCTTAATCGCGCAATAAAAAAGGGTTGCGGCGATATATGATTCCCTCTTTCTAACTGTTTTATTATTTACCTTAAACACAAAGAAATTATAAACTTTTATCACCTATAAAAATATAATTGTATATTACAGTAAGGACAGTAGAAATTGTTTAATTTATAATAGAATCATATTATATATGTTCTAATAAAAGACACAATTTGATATTTGCGAAAGAGCGATTGCTCGAAGCATATTATATATTTAGAATTGTATGTAATTCTACTGTCCTCAAAGCTTATATCCATAGTTTTTCTAAAATACCCATTCCAAGAGTCTAGCATCAGTATCACTATAAAAGGAAGTTCCAAAAATGCAATATAACAGCGGTATGGTAGATTAAACTGTCAAAACCACTGGGAGAGTTCACCACTGATGAGCCAGGGGCCCTCCTATTAATTTTTCCATTGCAGTAAGGGCAGTAGAAATTGTTTAATATCAAATATAATCTTACGCCTTTAAAATAGTTTCGAATTTTGAGAATCATACGTGTCTATAATAGTTTCTAATTATCATTTGATGATATTATTGAAAAGAAACACATTGCCAGTAAAATTTATTTGTTAGAAATTTTCACAGATAGCTATGTTAATTGAGAGAATATAAATGGTGTGAATTTAACGAATTGTGTTCACAGCAACTTGGGCAGCAGCAACATGAGAAATCCCCGGATGAAACTGATAAGGTAAATATATTTTTTTTTTTCAATTCACAATATACATTTAAACCTGTCTATAGCGCCCCCTCTTGACTCACCAAATTAGGGTGCTATAGAGAGGGGTTGCTATAGACAGGTCACTTTTAATGTAAATCGCATCGTACTACAGTTAAACCTGTCTATAGCGCCTCCTCTTGACTCACCAAAATAGGGTGCTATGGAGAGGGGGTGCTATAGACAGGTCACTTTCAATGTAAATCGCATCGTACTACAGTTAAACCTGTCTATAGCGCCCCCTCTTGGGACTCACCAAAATATGGTGCTATAGAGAGGGGGTGCTATAGACAGGTCACTTTTAATGTAAATCACATCGTACTACAGTTAAACCTGTCTATAGCGCCCCCTCTTGGGACTCACTGAAATAGGGTGCTATAGAGAGGAGGTGCTATAGACAGGTCACTTTTAATGTAAACCACATCGTACTACAGTTAAACCTGTCTATAGCGCCCCCTCTTGGGACTCACCAAAATAGGGTGCTATAGAGAGGGGGTGCTATAGACAGGTCACCTTTAATGTAAATCGCATCGTACTACAGTTAAACCTGTCTATAACGCCCCCTCTTGGGACTCACCAAAATAGGGTGCTATAGAGAGGAGGTGCTATTGACTGGTCACTTTTAATGTAAACCACATCGTACTACAGTTAAACCTGTCTATAGCGCCCCCTCTTGGGACTCACCAAAATATGGTGCTATAGAGAGGGGGTGCTATAGACAGGTCACTTTTAATGTAAATCACATCGTACTACAGTTAAACCTGTCTATAGCGCCCCCTTTTGGGACTCACTGAAATAGGGTGCTATAGAGAGGAGGTGCTATAGACAGGTCACTTTTAATGTAAACCACATCGTACTACAGTTAAATCTGTCTGTAGCCCCCCCCCCCCCCCCCCCCTTCGGGACTCACCGAAATAGGGAGCTATATACTCCAGGCAGCACAGAACCCAACAACAGCCTCCAGGTCCGACGTTATAACAGAATACCCACATACAGCTTTATTAATACCACCGGTCTTATACAGATTCACCACAGGGAGAAAGCATAGATGGAGCTCCTATACTCCAGGTAGCACAGAACCCAACAACAGCCTCCAGGTCCGACGTTATAACAGAATACACACATAGAGCTTTATTAAGACCACCGGTCTTATACAGATTCACTACAGGAAGGAAGCATAGATAGAGCTCCTATACTCCATGCAGCACAGAACCCAAAACATCCTCCAGGTCCGACGTTATAACAGAATACACACATACAGCTTAATTAAGACCACCGGTCTTATACAGATTCACCACAGGGAGAAAGCATAGATGGAGCTCCTATACTCCAGGCATCACAGAACCCAACAACAGCCTCCAGGTCCGACGTTATAACAGAACACACACATACAGCTTTATTAAGACCACCGGTCTTATACAGATTCACTAAGGAAGGAAGCATAGATGGAGCTCCTATACTCCAGGCAGCACAGAACCCAACAACAGCCTCCAGGTCCGACGTTATAACAGAATACACACATATAGCTCTTTTAAGACCACCGGTCTTATACAGATTCACCACAGGAAGGAAGCATAGATGAAGCTCCTATACTCCAGGCAGCACAGAACCCAACAACAGCCTCCAGGTCTGACGTTATAACAGAATACACACATACAGCTTTATTAAGACTACTGGTCTTATACAGATTCACTAAGGAAGGAAGCATAGATGGAGCTCCTATACTCCAGGCAGCACAGAACCCAACAACAGCCTCCAGGTCCGACGTTATAACAGAATACACACATATAGCTCTTTTAAGACCACCGGTCTTATACAGATTCACCACAGGAAGGAAGCATAGATGAAGCTCCTATACTCCAGGCAGCACAGAACCCAACAACAGCCTCCAGGTCCGGCGTTATAACAGAATACACACATACAGCTTTATTAAGACCACTTGTCTTATACAGATTCACTACAGGAAGGAAGCATAGATAGAGTTCCTATATCCCAGGCAGCACAGAACCCAAAAACATCCTCCAGGTCCGACGGTATAACAGAATACACACATACAGCTTTATTAAGACCACCGGTCTTATACAGATTCACCACAGGAAGGAAGCTTAGATGAAGCTCCTATACTCCAGGCAGCACAGAACCCAACAACAGCCTCCAGGTCCGACGTTATAACAGAATACACTCATACAGCTATATTAAGACCACTGGTCTTATACAGATTCACCACAGGAAGGAAGCATAGATAGAGCTCCTATACCCCAGGCAGCACAGAACCCAACAACAGCCTCCAGGTCCGACGTTATAACAGAATACACACATACAGCTATATTAAGACCACTGGTCTTATACAGATTCACCACAGGAAGGAAGCATAGATAGAGCTCCTATACCCCAGGCAGCACAGAACCCAACAACAGCCTCCAGGTTCGACGTTATAACAGAATACACACATACAGCTCTTTTAAGACACCGGTCTTATACAGATTCACCACAGAAAGGAAGCATAGATGGAGCTCCTACGGTTAAACGTATATATTATAATTGGTAGCATTCTGATGTTTTACCTTAATAAACAAGAAAGTCACATTCAAATAATTAAAACGGAAGATGTAATTTGTAAATTCTACAAAACTGAAAGCATAGAAGAAATGACCCACTACATCTCTGAATGCACTATTGTTAACGAGGAACGGAATAAGATCTTAAAGAACCCAAGTCTACGTGAAACCAGTTCAGCCAATCAGAATAATGTCCGAGAAAAAATATATAGCGATAGAAATGTTAAACTTTCATCGTTAGAGAACAAGGTAATCTCTAAGAACTAAAATTACAATTTCCTTCCATAGTTAATTTGTATAGTTATGTTGAATACTTTGATTTCCCTTCTCTCCTTTGTTTATGTTTTCCTTTTCTCCATGAAAATGGCGAGTCCTTACAAGACGGAAGTGTCCTAATAAAGCAGTTCTTGTTGTTGTACCTTAATATTAATACAAAAGAATATTTTAATGAATTCTTCCCTTTACTTAAGAATTCTGTTCGAATGTTGTCTAGGTTGGACCCAAACCAGAGGATCTGTTCGTTATCTGCTACACCAGTGGAACAACCGGTAAGTTTTGACCGAATCCAAATCTATATCCTTTTTGAAAGCTTTTATTCAACTTGCTTCCTTGTCCTTCTATCTATCTGTTTGGCTGTCCTTAAATCTTGTAATCAATTTTTAATATACTTCTAGAGAATAAGTAAAAGAGTCGAAGCGTACGAGGATACTTTTCTTTTAAACTTTAATAAAGATTCGAGCTTTCGGGCGAAAACAGCCCTTCTACAGGAACATTAGAAAAACAATTTCAAATAGTAACGTTTTTAAACAAATAAATGGTATCTCTATTTGGTCTTGTATTGCGTGAGTGAATCTCACACCCACGCGACCCAGACTATGATACATTGATTAAATTAGCTAAGTTGAAACTTTCCGAAGTAAAACAAACTGGCAAAGGGCAACTATGGTACACAATTTATGGAAATATTGCTTTATATGCTTCAGGGATCTCTATGTGTCGGTTAATACTATTGTGTTTCAAAGAGAGCAACGCCTCGACGACTAATCTTTTGAATTTGCTGTTGATATTAGAGTAATATGCATGTGGGTGGGATGTGTTAAAAGAATGTACTGTTTGTCTAATATGTTGTACGATAAGGGACCTGGGTTCATTATTTCTAATGTTTCTGTGATGTTCGTCCATCCTGTCCTTGATTCGTCTGCCTGTTTCTCCTATGTATATGCTATTACAGTTTGAGCATTTCAATGAATATACGGAGTTTGTGAAAAAAGGTAGGGTAACGGGAAAACTATTCCTGATTATGGGATTTCTGATTATTGTTTCTAATTTGGGGGTGTTGGTGTAAAAGGTACGAATACCATAGTTATTTTTTAGGAATCTAGAAATGTTGACACTATGAGTAGAGAATGGGATGGTGCATATGGATCTATATACTTGGCTATTGCGGTGCTGTTGGGGATTATAAAAGTGTCTGAGTATGAAATATTTTGGGTACCAGAGTTCATCAGGTGATCGATTACGTTTTGGGTTTCTATTTGTTTGAATTCTTGCGAAGAACAGTGTGTGAAAATGCGTTTCGACAAGGTTTTTACGGTGTTAATCTTATGGCTAAGGGGGCAGTATGATGTGTAGTGTATATAGGAAGGATAGAAAGAGGGCTTATAGTAAACATTGGTCATGTATCTGCAATTCTGTCTTGTGATCAGAATGTCTAAAAAGGCTAGTGAACTATTGCTTTCTTTTTCTACTGTGAAAAGTATGTCAGGGTAAAGTGAATTTAATTAGGCATGAATTTTCGCCCGAAAGCTCGAATCTTTATTAAAGTTTAAAAGAAAAGTATCCTCGTACGCTTCGACTCTTTTACTTATACTCATCAGAGGATTCCAACTTTCTATATACTTCTAGAGAATGTAGAAATCTGAAATTTGGTACATTTTTCAGAACCTGATTGTTTTATACTTGTTATATTCTTCTTCTTCCTTATCTCCACTCAATCATATCAAGGTATCAAGCTTGTAAAGGACAACCATCATGATTGGGTGAAGTAAAATGCGTCTGCCTTTGTCATTAAGACTGGAAGCACTACTCAGTGGCAGGCCACTGACTTAGCTCCAAAAGAAATGGCCGCCTCTGACATGAGGAACAGACACCATGTACAGCCAACATGGAGTACAAACGCTGCTCATCCTGTATCCCTGGAGTCTTTACACGGTACTATTAGCATGGCCAGCTGAGCCCAGGTTTTTTAGTGAGCTTGTTACTGCTCCCCCTCCTCCTTTTTCATCCGGGCTTGGGACTGGCAAAGGCGGAGTTACCTGTTAAAATTTATATATTTTATTCAATAAAGATCAAAATTACATAACCATCACAATTGAATACATTTCATAACTATATAACATTGAGCCATCTGTGAAAAAATAGTACAAAGGTGATATTGTACTGGGATAAGGTGCATAAATTAAGAAAAAGACATCTCCTTATCGTGTAACTGAGAGTTTCTGATGGCTTGCACCATCTATCGGAATAAAAACGCGTCCGTGGTTAGCTTTTTCTTGATTAATCAAGAATGGGTATTTAACCAATTCTGGAATAATTAAAAAATCAACGAGAATAGTTTATATTTATTCCGATAGATGGCGCAAGCTATTAGCAACTTTCAGTTGCACGATAAGGAGGTGCCTTTTTCATAATTAAGCCATCTATTTACAGTCTGTTTGGTCAAAAGTCAAAATATTTTTATTTTCACAGACAAATTATAAGATTTAATTTATAAATTAAATATTATGTGAAACAATCAAACAATTATATGCATTACCGATGGCAATGCAATTTGACAAATTTTCAGACTTCTAGATTGTCAGGGTGGCCGGGAATGGACATATTTTCAGACTTCTAGATTGTCAGGGTGGCCGGGAATGGACAAATTCTCAAACTTCTAGATTGTCAGGGTGGCCGGGAATGGACAAATTCTCAGACTTCTAGATTGTCAGGGTGGCCGGGAATGGACAAATTCTCAGACTTCTAGATTGTCAGGGTGGCCGGGAATGGACAAATTTTCAGACTTCTAGATTGTCAGGGTGGCCGGAAATGGTCAAATTTCCTTTCATATTTTGTGAATTAATTTTATTATACTTCCAGATAACATAGAAGTATGAAAATTTTAACACTCACTCAGTCCAATGAACAATGCAAGTATACAAATTTTCAGACTTCTGGGTGATCAGAATAACCAGGAATGAACAAATTTCTATATTTATTTTTAAGTCTCGTGTTATTTGAATATTGGTATAAGTAGTTAATGAAAATTCGAAACTATTTTAGACGCGTGAGATTCTTTTTGAACAATACTTAAAGTTATACCTCATAAGTTTCTTTTAGTTTATGCGGTATAACTTTAAGTATTGTTTATAATCACTTGCCGCAGTCCTTTATAATGTATTCCTTTTGAAATTAAACAATTTCTACTGCCCTTATTGCAATGGAAAAATTAATGGGAGGGCCTGGCTCATTAGTGGTGAACCCTCCCAGCGGTTTCGCCAGTTTAATCTACCAATTTTTCCTTTGCAGTAAGGACAGTAGAAAGTGCTTAATTTCAAAAAGGTTTATACGGGTCTAAAATAGTTTCTAATTTTCATAACAGATGGCGCGCTAGTGCATCTTAAGTAGCTTATGGGTAAAAAGGACAAAGGTAACCTCTCCCGTCAAAATATACGTTAAAGTATGCATCTAGATTGTCTATAACCTTGAGAATGTAGGTTGACAACACATATTGTTGTTGTTGTTTTTTTTTTTGTTTATCCCTAGTACACATGGTACAGGCCATGTTAATCATGGTGGATAGTTAGCGACTGCTTTTACTGTAAGTACACTACATGTCTACACATGTGAAAAGCAGTTCGACTTTGCACTTACAAATGTGCCAGCACCCCGTTTGGTTACTTGTACTAGCTGTGATTGTTAGTTGAATAATATACACCCATACCTCGCTTTGCGTCAGGGTTACGTTCCAAAAAAACACGACGCAAAGTGAAAGTAAAATTTCGATGGCATGGCGCAATCAAAAACAAAGGTGTTGCCATATTTTAGGAAAAAATAAATAAAAAAATTAAAGACTCGAATCCAAAACAACGCAACTTCGAAAATCTAACGACGCACAGTGAAAATCAGTAAAAATAAGCAGCGACGCAACTTCGAAAAAAAACGCAAAACGAAACGACGCAAAGCGAGGTATTGGTGTATACTGGTCTAACTTGAAATAATCTGCTAGGATTCAAAGTAAAGTGTCATATTCCTTGTCTCCATGTGACATCTCCCAAGCCAAAGGTTGACATTTATGGAGTTTGACCTTCCTCTTTAGTATCATGTAGTTTACTCCAGTTCTTAATATAAAATTTACTGAAGGAAATTGATCTAAAAAAGAATAGGACTTCTTTCTTCTCAAATTGAACGTCAAAACTAGACGGCATCTATTGAATTATATCAAATCCTCCAAAAAAGACCTCTGGGAAAACCCCAGAACTATAATATAAAAGCTAAGACAATGGAACCTAATGGAGATTGTTTAAACGACTTGAATAAGCAACAACAACAACAGATTGTACAGTACATCTATTGAATTGTATCAAATCCTCCAATAAAAAAGGACCTCTGGGAAAACCCCAGGACTATAATATAAAAGCTAAGACAATGGAACCTAATGGAGATTGTTTAAACGACTTGAGGAATAAGCAACAACAACAACAGATTGTACAGTACATCTATTGAATTGTATCAAATCCTCCAATAAAAAAGGACCTCTAGGAAAACTCCAGGACTATAATAGAAACGCTGAGACAATGGAACCTAATGGAGATTGTTTAAACGACTTGAGGAATAAGCAACAACAACAACAGATTGTACAGTACATCTATTGAATTGTATCAAATCCTCCAAAAAGACCTCTGGGAAAACCCCAGGACTATAATAGAAAAGCTGAGACAATGGAACCTAATGTGAGATTGTTTAAACGACTTGAGGAATAAGCAACAACAACAACAGATTGTACAGTACATCTATTGAATTGTATCAAATCCTCCAATAAAAAAGGACCTCTAGGAAAACTCCAGGACTATAATAGAAACGCTGAGACAATGGAACCTAATGGAGATTGTTTAAACGACTTGAGGAATAAGCAACAACAACAACAGATTGTACAGTACATCTATTGAATTGTATCAAATCCTCCAAAAAAAAGGACCTCTAGGAAAACTCCAGGACTATAATAGAAACGCTGAGACAATGGAACCTAATGGAGATTGTTTAAACGACTTGAGGAATAAGCAACAACAACAACAGATTGTACAGTACATATATTGAATTGTATCAAATCCTCCAATAAAAAAGGACCTCTAGGAAAACTCCAGGACTATAATAGAAACGCTAAGACAATGGAACCTAATGGAGATTGTTTGAACGACTTGAGGAATAAGCAACAACAACAACAGATTGTACAGTACATATATTGAATTGTATCAAATCCTCCAATAAAAAAGGACCTCTAGGAAAACTCCAGGACTATAATAGAAACGCTAAGACAATGGAACCTAATGGAGATTGTTTGAACGACTTGAGGAATAAGCAACAACAACAACAGATTGTACAGTACATATATTGAATTGTATCAAATCCTCCAATAAAAAAGGACCTCTAGGAAAACTCCAGGACTATAATAGAAACGCTAAGACAATGGAACCTAATGGAGATTGTTTGAACGACTTGAGGAATAAGCAACAACAACAACAGATTGTACAGTACATATATTGAATTGTATCAAATCCTCCAATAAAAAAGGACCTCTAGGAAAACTCCAGGACTATAATAGAAACGCTAAGACAATGGAACCTAATGGAGATTGTTTAAACGACTTGAGGAATAAGCAACAACAACAACAGACGCCATCTATTGACCGTCGACGCAAACTAGCGGCCTCAGGTCGGTAACAAAGCCACAACACCAGCTTTGGTAAACTGAGAAGTGTCCATCTAGAGACCATGGTTTCGGGCTAATGGCCCTCGTCAGTCTAGGGCGGACTTTATTCCATGAAATCTACAAGGTGTTCCATGAGTATGTCACCACAGATTATTCTATGGCAATATATGTATATAGAAGCATAGGGCACCTCTCCCGTCAAAATAGACGTCAAAAACTGACGCCATCTATTGGCCGTCGCCACAAACTAGCGGCCTCAGGTCGGTAACAAAGCCACAACACCAGCTTTGGTAAACTGAGAAGTGTCCACCTAGAGACCATGGTTTCTGGCTAATGGCCCTCGTCAGTCTTGGCGTCAGGTTTTGACGTCTATTTTGACGGGAGAGGCGCCCTATGCTTCTATGGATCAATTTCCTCCCGGCAATTTTTCCATCTATATAAGTATATAAATTAAAAAATAGTACAGATGTAATATTGTACTGGGATAACGTGTATAAATTAAGAAAAAGGCATCTCCTTATCGTGCAACTGAAAGTTGCTGATGGCTTGCGCCATCTATCGGAATAAATATCAACTATTCTCGTTGATTTTTAATTATTCCAGAATTGGCCAAATACCCATTCTTGATAGGTTAAAATTCAACGAGAATAGTTGATATTTATTCCGATAGATGGCGCAAGACATCAACAACTTTAAGTTGCACGATAAGGAGATTTCTTCTTTGGCGGTCGTACCAGTCACTGTTTATTTCCTATAATTGATCCTGTCCTTGTCTGGAGGAGAACTCTCTCAAGATAAAGAAGCCTCTTTTCCTTGAGAACAACTGTTTATATTTTATCACTAAATTGTAAATAATACAGTAGAACCTCCCTTTAGCGGACACCCCGCTAGATACTGTAAGTACACCACATGTCTACACATGGTACAGGCCATGATAATCATGGTGGGTAGTTAGCGACTGCTTTTACTGTAAGTACACCACATGTCTACACTTGGTACAGGCCATTATAATCATGGTGGGTAGTTAGCGACTTCTTTTACTGTAGGTACACCACATGTCTACACATGGTACAGGCCATGATAATCATGGTGGGTAGTTAGCGACTGCTTTTACTGTAAGTACACCACATGTCTACACATGTGAAAAGCAGTTAGACTTTGCACTTACAAATGTGACATAGCCCTGTTTGTTTACTTGCACTCGCTGGTGTGGTTGGACTTTTACAAGAATCGAGGGCCATTGAGGCATTACTTTTATCAGAAAAAAGTGCCCAATACGGTAATCGAACCCGGGACGTAGCGGTCGAAAACCAACGGTTTAGACAATCCTTCTACCAACCCTCTGTAATTGTATCCAATATAGAACAATATATGCTGAAAGATAATCAAGATGGTAACCAATATAATAGAATAGCTGAAGAAAGAAATACAATTTAAAACTCCCCAAGTTAAATAGAGAAACCTTAATAGTATTAATTAACTGAAAACTAATGGAATTTGGTGGCAAGGAAAGCTAAAATTGCAATACAAACACAACCCAATCGAAATTTGGGTTAAGGCAAAAAAAAAAGACGACTAAATTAGATTACTGTAAATTCAAATTAGATTTTGAGTTATTGGCTTTATTGGGAAATTGTGTAATGTTTACAAATTAGGTGGTTAAATATAGACGGATCTTGTTTTTTAAACCTTATTCTCACCTTATGTTTATTACAATGAGCTAAGGATTGGTAGAGAAGTGATATTCACTGTTGATTTTCGATAAATACGACCCGGGCTCGAATCCTGTATTGGAAACTTTTTTTTTTCTAGTAGAAATACACTAATAGATGAAACTTAAGGAAGTTGTACCTTTTAGCATGTATATCGGGATTGAGACAATAACTCTGAAATATATTAAGTGACCTTTATTGAAGATACACGAGATAACCAAGTGTGTATACACTCATGGACAAAACTTAAGGAAGTTGTACCTTTTAGCATGTATATCGGGATTGAGACAATAACTCTGAAAGATATTACAGTGACCTTTATTGAAGATACACGAGATAACCAAGTGTGTATACACTCATGGACAAAACTTAAGGAAGTTGTACCTTTTGGCATGTATATCGGGATTGAGACAATAACTCTGAAAGATATTACAGTGACCGTTATTGAAGACACACGAGATAACCAAGTGTGTATACACTCATGGACAAAACTTAAGGAAGTTGTACCTTTTAGCATGTATATCGGGATTGAGACAATAACTCTGAAAGATATTACAGTGAACTTTATTGAAGACACACGAGATAACCAAGTGTGTATACACTCATGGACAAAACTTAAGGAAGTTGTACCTTTTAGCATGTATATATGGATTGAGACAATAACTCTGAAAGATATTACAGTGACCTTTATTGAAGACACACTAGATAACCAAGTGTGTATACACTCATGGACAAAACTTAAGGAAGTTGTACCTTTTAGCATGTATATATGGATTGAGACAATAACTCTGAAAGATATTACAGTGACCTTTATTGAAGACACACGAGATAACCAAGTGTGTATACACTCATGGACAAAACTTAAGGAAGTTGTACCTTTTAGCATGTATATCGGGATTGAGACAATAACTCTGAAAGATATTACAGTGACCTTTATTGAAGACACACGAGATAACCAAGTGTGTACACACTCATAGACAAAACTTAAGGAAGTTGTACCTTTTAGCATGTATATCGGGATTGAGACAATAACTCTGAAAGATATTACAGTGACCTTTATTGAAGACACACGAGATAACCAAGTGTGAACAACCTCTGTCTCCTTTAAAAAAAATTGACAACCGGAGATATTAAAAATTTCCACTTCCTTAGGTTTTGTCCATGTATATAGATCCATTTTACCAGTATGCACCAATTAGCAATTTTCCATATTAGCGACAATAAACACACAAAGGACTCAATTAACTTAATTTAAAAAGAAACCCCACTTAGCAATTTTCATCTTAGCGAAAATTTGACATTTACGACCGACTTAATTAGCTAGTATGACAATTTAAGAGAATATTATTTTGTTATCAATAAAAATTATAATCTAACCTTTTTAAAATTCTGTTTACTAAATTAAATTATTTATACCGATGCCCCTGTTTATATATTTGAAATATTAATTGGTAAATGAATATAAACACATGAACAAAACTTGTACAACTTCCTTAAGTTTTGTCCATGAGTGTATACACACTTGGTTATCTCGTGTGTCTTCAATAAAGGTCACTGTAATTATTTCAGAGTTATTGTCTCAATCCCAATATACATGCTAAAAGGCACAACTTCCTTAAGTTTTGCCCATGAGTGTATACACACTTGGTTATCTCGTGTGTCTTCAATAAAGGTCACTGTAACATCTTTCAGATTTATTGTCTCAATCCCGAAATACATGCTAAAAGGTACAGCTTCCTTAAGTTTCGTCCATGAGTGTTTATTCAATCTTTTTTTATTTGAAATAGAAGTTGGTTTTTTAAGTTTAAATAATAAAAAAGCTAGCATTATGTTTCGTTATTTTTGAATATATTTGCATATATCTTCTTAATGGTTCTTAATTGCATAGCTACATACATGTAGAAGAAAAATAAATGTCCGGAAGCTTTGCTCTATTACATAAAGATATATATTGGGAGTCGGTAGAGAAATGTTATAAACTCGCAATAAACGCGACACGCGATCGAATCCCACATTGTGCACTTTTTTCTGAGAAAGAAATTGATCAAAGGACCCCCAATTCTTGCAAAATCAAGCTACAACAATAAGTGCAAGTTACCAAACGGCGCTCTGGTATATTTCCAAGTGAAAACGTTGAAAACATTTCTACATGTGTAGACATGTGATGCACTCATAGTAAAGACAGTTGCCAATTACTATCCACCATGATTAATATGGCCTCTGACACGTGTACCAGAGATAATAGAAACAAAAGAAGATAACGTTAAACGATATCATCAAAAGACTAGCCATAGAAAGGAAGCTCTGAGAGGACAGGAATACTGCCAGCCACCAACCTATGGCTGGTTGAGGAGAAATAGAAAGACCCTACGATACCATCAAAAGACTAGACATAGAAAGGAAGCTCTGAGAGGACAGAAATACTGCCAGCCACCAACCTATGGCTGGTTAAGGAGAGCCTACGATACCATCAAAAGACTAGCCATAGAAAGGAAGCTCTGAGAGGACAGGAATACTGCCAGCTACCAACCTATGGCTGGTTGAAGAGAAAAAGATAGACCCTACGATATCATCAAAAGACTAGCCATAGAAAGGAAGCTCTGAGAGGACAGGAATACTGCCAGCCACCAACCTATGGCTGGTTGAGAAGAAATAGATAGATACTACGATACCATCAAAAGACAAGCCATAGGAAGGAAGCTCTAAGAAGACAGGAATACTGCCAGCCACCAACCTATGGCTGGTTGGGGAGAAATAGATAGACCCTACGATACCATCAAAAGACTAGCCATAGGAAGGAAGCTCTAAGAAGACAGGAATACTGCCTGCCACCAACCTATGGCTGGTTGAGGAGAAATAGATAGACACTACGATACCATCAAAAGACTAGCCATAGGAAGGAAGCTCTAAGAAGACAGGAATACTACCTGCCACCAACCTATGGCTGGTTGAGGAGATATAGATAGACACTACGATACCATAAAAATACTAGCCATAGGAAAGAAGCTCTAAGAAGACAGGAATACTGCCAGCCACCAAACTATGGCTGGTTGAGGAGAAATAGATAGACCCTACGATACCATCAAAAGACTAACCATAGAATGGAAGCTCTGAGAAGACAGGAATACTGCCAGCCATCAACTTATGGCTGGTTGAGGAGAAATAGATAGACCCTACGATACCATCAAAAGACTAGCCATAGGAAGGAAGCTCTAAGAAGACAGGAATACTGCCAGCCACATACCTATGGCTGGTTGAGGAGAACTAGATAGACACTACGATACCATCAAAAGACTAGCCATAGAAAGTAAGCTCTGAGAGGACAGGAATTCTGCCAGCCACCAACCTATGGCAGGTTGAAGAGACATAGATAGACTCTACGATACCATCAAAAGACTAGCCATAGAAAGTAAGCTCTGAGAGGACAGGAATACTGCCAGCCACCAACCTATGGCTGGTTGAAGAGAATTAGATAGACCCTACGATACCATCAAAAGACTAGCCATAGAAAGTAAGCTCTGAGAGGACAGGAATACTGCCAGCTACCAACCTATGGCAGGTTGAGGAGACATAGATAGACTCTACGATACCATCAAAAGACTAGCCATAGAAAGGAAGCTATGAGAAGACAGGAATACTGCCAGCCACCAACCTATGGCTGGCTGAAGAGAATTAGATAGACCCCTACGATACCATCAAAAGACTAGCCATAGAAAGGAAGCTATGAGAAGACAGGAAAACTTCCAGCCACCAACCTATGGCTGATTGAGGAGAAATTGATTCTAGAATTTCTACTGTAGTGTGTGTGTTTCTAACTTAATATATCCAAGTGTAAATTTGCATAATCTTGTCTTCTGCTAACTTTCATAACTGGAATGTTTTCAGGGAAGCCAAAAGGAGCAATGATATCACACAAAGGTGTCATGGCGTCTTTATCCGGTATCCTACGAGTTCTTGAGGTAAGTAGAACATATAATCACGGCTCTTTAACGACCACGCTACCTTATCGACCACCTTTTTTAATATACCAATCTAATTTTGTCCTTCAAAATACGGTTTTAATACGGTTGAAACATAATGACTTTTAGTCATAGAGATGCAGACGGCACTACGTTTACGAGAGCCAACAGCCCGAAACGCGTATAGGATGGGTTTTCTTGATTTATCAAGAATATGGGTTGGCTAAATATCAGGGAACAAATTGAATTAACGTTTAGTTTATTTTTGTTACACTAGATGGCGCTCTGTCAGAGCTCTGCCAGATTAAAACAATATACAGAATAACAAATATTTCCTGTATGCCTACTCTATTCAAGAAACTTTATAAGATCAAACCTCATTAATTAGGTTTTCTAAAGGATTAGTAAAAGTCCTAATTAGGGTTAGAAAGGAAGTCTCCATAATTGGCAACTTCTTGTTTAACATTGTAATTAGGACAGTAGTAATTGTCCATGAGTGTATACACACTGGGTTATCTCGTGTGTCTTCAATAAATGTCGCTGGGATATCTTTCGGAGATATTGTCTCAATCCCGATATACATGCTAAAAGGTACTACTTCCTTAAGTTTTGTCCATGAGTGTATACACACTTGGTTATCTCGTGTGTCTTCAATAAATGTCGCTGGAATATCTTTCGGAGATATTGTCTCAATCCCGATATACATGCTAAAAGGTACTACTTCCTTAAATTTTGTCCATTAGTGTATACACACTTGGTAATCTCGTATGTCTTCAATAAAGGTTATTGTAATATCTTTCAGAGTTATTGTCTCAATCCCAATATACATGCTAAAAGATACAACTTCCTTAAGTTTTTTCCATGAGTGTATACACACTTGGTTATCTCGTGTGTCTTCAATAAATGTCGCTGGAATATCTTTCGGAGATATTGTCTCAATCCCGATATACATGCTAAAAGGTACTACTTCCTTAAGTTTTGTCCATTAGTGTATACACACTTGGTAATCTCGTATGTCTTCAATAAAGGTTATTGTAATATCTTTCAGAGTTATTGTCTCAATCCCAATATACATGCTAAAAGGCACAACCTTCTTATGTTTGTCCATGAGTGTATACACACTTGGTTATCTCGTGTATCTTCAATAAAGGTCACTGTAATATCTTTCAGATTTATTGTCTTAATCCCGATATACATGCTAAAAGGTACAACTTCCTTAAGTTTTGCCATGAGTGTATACACACTTGGTTATCTCGTGTGTCTTCAATAAAGGTCAATGTAATATCTTTCAGAGTTATTGTCTCAATCCCGATATACATGCTAAAAGGTACAACTTCCTTAAGTTTTGTCCATGAGTGTATACACACTTGGTTATCTCGTGTGTTTTCAATAAAGGTCACTGTAATTATTTCAGAGTTATTGTCTCAATCCCGATATACATGCTAAAAGGTACAACTTCCTTAAGTTTTGTCCATGAGTGTATACACACTTGGTTATCTCGTGGGTTTCAATAAAGGTCACTGTAATATCTTTCAGAATTATTATCTCAATCCCAATATACATGCTAAAAGGTACAACTTCCTTAAGCTTTGTCCATGAGTGTATACACACTTGGTTATCTCGTGTCTTCAATAAAGTTCACTGTAATATCTTTCAGAGTTATTATCTCAATCCCAATATACATGCTAAAAGGTACAACTTCCTTAAGTTTTGTCCATGAGTGTATACACACTTGGTTATCTCGTGTGTTTTCAATAAAGGTCACTGTAATATCTTTCAGAGTTATTATCTCAATCCCAATATACATGCTAAAAGGTACAACTTCCTTAAGTTTTGTCCATGAGTGTATACACACTTGGTTATCTCGTGTGTCTTCAATAAAGTTCACTGTAATATCTTTCAGTGTTATTGTCTCAATCCCAATATACATGCTAAAAGGTACAACTTCCTTAAGTTTTGTCCATGAGTGTATACACACTTGGTTATCTCGTGTGTCTTCAATAAAGTTCACTGTAATATCTTTCAGAGTTATTGTCTCAATCCCAATATACATGCTAAAAGGTACAACTTCCTTAAATTTTGTCCATGAGTGTATACACACTTGGTTATCTCGTGTGTCTTCAATAAAGGTCACTGTAATATCTTTCAGAGTTATTGTCTCAATCCCGATATACATGCTAAAAGGTACAACTTCCTTAAATTTTGTCCATGAGTGTATACACACTTGGTTATCTCGTGTGTCTTCAATAAAGTTCACTGTAATATCTTTCATAGAAAGTAGTTACTATAAGAGAGATATGTTATTGATAGATATCTTCAATTATCTAAAAGATAGAAAATCTATTCACAAAATTAAGCTTTCAAAAGATAAACTCAATTGAGAAGATTGCCTAGAAGAGAAAGCCAATCTTTACCATCTAAATATCTTCAATCAATTTAACGAAATTTCAAGTTTGCCTGAAGGGGTTAGAAGGGAGGAAAATTTGCTAACTAGGTTTCAAGAAATTTTAAAGCAAATTGCATAGCCTGAAGTCATATTTTAAACAAATCGTTGTAGCCTTTAATTAACTCCTTATCAATATTCTTAAATCTTTTTCTTATGTAGGAAGCGCTGTGAAGGGATGAAATTATGATAAGAATGATTGATCATGGTCAGAATCTGTTATAACTTGACAGTATCTTTCTGTAAACTTCATGATGTGGAATTTATTGAAAGAGATTACTCAATCTTATCTCTTATTCATAACATTTATTAAAACATAATTATAGTATTATATTAAAATTCGAAACTATTATAGACACGTATGATTCTTTTAAAAATAAAATAAATACTACTGCCCTTACTGCAATGGAAAAATTAATGAGAGGGTCTGGCTCATTAGTGGTGAACCCTCCCAGCGGTTTCGCCAGTTTAATCTACCATACCGCTGTTATATTGCATTTTAGGAACTTCCTTTTATAGTGATACTGATGCTAGACTCTTGGAATGGGTATTTTAGATTAACTATGGACATAAGCTTTGAGGGCAGTAGAATTGCATACAATTATAAATATATAATATGCTTCGAGGCAATCGCTCTTCCGCAAACATCAAATTGTGTCTTTTATTGGAACAATTATATCATGATGCATTAGAACGCCATCTGTTATGATAAATTTAAACTATTACAAGAGAAATAATCACCAGATATCATTTCGAAGAAGGAATCATAGTTTACGGCGACAAATTTTTATATTAATGTGTGTATCTTCAATTTCTGGGTATACCATTTGGTCTTAAAATAGTTTCTCTATACTTATCTTTCTTGGCGAATATTTTTTTCAATACTAACATATTCAGAAAAAGTGTCCAATGTGGGATTCGAACCCGGGTCGTTGCTGTAGGAAATTGAGGGTTTATACCACTCGGCTACTGGCCCTCAATAATAATCATAGTAGGTAGTTAGCGACTGCTTTTACTGTAAGTGTACCACATACCTACACATGTAGAAATCAGTTCTTTTCTCTTCAAAATGTGCCAGAGCGCCATTTGGCTACAATCACTGTTTGTGTTGAACTTTTACAAGAATATAGCTTTTATTAGATTTGCATAGTTTGGTTTAAATTGTCATTTCTATATTTATGTGTATATCTTTAATTTCAGTATACCATTTGGTCTTAAGATAGTTCCTCTATACTTATCTCTCTTGGTGAATTCATGTGTTTTTCGTACCGCTTATATGGACTGATGTACTACATTGTAGTTTGAATATGTATATGTTATATCTCTAAATATATTGATGAGATACATAAAATCTAACATTATATTCGTGATCAGCACTTCGAATTAAGTCAGAAACTGATGCATTATCAAAAACATCCTTTTCAGTGTAGACCAGTGTATTTCACGGTATACCGTTTGGTCTTAAGATAGTTCCTCTATACTTATCTTTCTTGGCGAATATATATATTTTTTTCAATACGACCATATTCAGAAAAAAGTGTCCAATGTGGGATTCGAATCCAAGTCTTTGCTGTCGGAAATCACTGGTTTATACCACTAGGCCACCGATCACCTATTCCAAGATAATAAAAATTGTCTATTTATATTATCTAGCAGTTATATTGATGCACGTGTCTGGTAACTTCCATCAGCTAACAAAATGTTTGTGTACAGTCTCATATTCAGAAAGGTGGCAAGATCATTTCCTATCTTCCCAACGCCCATGTATATGAATTATATAACCAGGTAAGTTAATATTGTTAACTACAATACCTAACTATACTAAATCTTCATCTAACTATTCAACTAGTAGGCTAGACTTCGGTTCCAAAATCACTTTATTAGGTACCGCTCAAAAAAGAAAAACCTAGTTTAGGATAATTGCAACAATGAATAATATAATAATGTTATTCATATATTAAACATAATGTTAACGCGGGATTCAATCCCGGTTCATCTTATTTCTCATCTCCACTCAATCATATTAGGGTATCAAGTTGTGACCCTTGATGGTGTCTGTTTGACAACCATCATGACTGGGTGAAGTAGAATGTCTTTGTCATTAAGACTGGGAGCACTACTCAGTAGCAGGCCACTGACTTAGCTGCAAAAGAAATGGCCGCCTCTGACATGAGGAATAGACGCCATGTGCAGCCGCTCCTAACATGGAGTACAAACGCTGCTCATCTTGTATCCCTGGAGTCCTTACAGGGTACTATCAGCCGGGCCAGCTGAGCACAGGTTTTTAAGTGAGCTTGTTACTGCTCCCCCTCCTCCTTTTTCATCCGGGCTTGGGACCGGCAAAGGCGGAGTTTCCCGGTTCATGGCTGTCGGAATCGAGGGTGTTACCCACTCGTCCACCGACTCTTTTTTTGTAGTGTAGACAAAACGTAGATTGTCTCATTATTATTTTTATAAATCATTAATGCAATATCTTTTATAATAAATTTTAATTATTTTTAATCGTATGTTTCTTTTATTTCTAATAAAATATAAAAATACGCTTCTAAATATTTGTATAAATATGTATGGACCAATGTAAATGCATACATGTATGACAGCGCAAGTGTCCCTAGTGAGACATCAGCGCTTTAAATTGAAATAAAATGGCAATAATAGCATATAGTTATGAACTATTCTCGTTGATTTTTCAATTATTCCAGAATTGGCCAAATACCCATTCTTGATTAATCAAGAAAAGCTAACCACGCATTAATCAAGATTAATCAAGAATGGGCATTTAGCCAATTCTGGAATAATTAAAAATCAACGATAATAGTTGATATTTATTCTGATAGATGGCGCAAGCCATCAGAAACTTTCATTTGCATGAAAAAAAGATGCCTTTTTCATAATTTATGCATTTTATCCCAGTAGAATATCACATTTGTACTATTTTTTTTTCAAATGGCATATAGGTTTATCTACCAGAACTGAAGAGATGACATGTAGAATTTTTTCAGGTACTATCACTACATGAAGGACGAAGTATCGGATTCTTTTCTGGAAAGATTGAAAACCTTTATGATGATATCTTGACATTGTCTCCAGACTGCGTTCCTCTGGTACCTCGCCTGATGAACCGCCTTTACAATGATGTAAGTTCCTTCTTTACATAACTCAATATTTAGTTAATTTCTGTTTATAATCTCTATCCATTAGTTTATATATACGTTTCAGTTTTTTGAAGAAGAGCGCTTGCCCGAAAGCTTCTTTAATTAATAAAAATATTTTTTGAATTTTATGTTTGTTTGTAACTCAACCAATGACGAATCTAACTTGTATTGTATGATGTTACAGTCCATGGCAGATATAAGGAAAAGTCTTATTAAAAGAAATCTCTTCGATATTGCAATAAAAAGGAAAGAAAATCTACTTAAAAGGTAGGTTTTACTTCTTCTATTGTAATACCATGCCATCTATATGTTATAAATGTAACTATTAAGTGCGAATGTTATATATTTATATATCGTAATTTAAACAATGTGATGTATGTAATAAAGTATGACGTCTTTTCTAGTCGTCTCAAAGTGACACCAGCTTGCCACTGGACACCCGGGAGATCCAGAGAGGGACAAAAAAGGGCGTTGGTCCGGATGTTGACAGTTAGTTAGGTTACAGTGGATATTTCGGACAGGGCCCGCTCAGTACTAGGTTCGTTGTCATCTCACGGCGGCCCTCGTGGCCGCCGTTTTGGTTCCTCACTGCCTCCGCGGCTTCATGTAGGACGCCGAGCTTTCCTTAGTTATTCCTCAACTTTCCCCTGGTCTTGGTGCCACGTGAGACGTACTAGGAGAGCGTCTTTTGATCCCAAACTTTGTCCTTACTGTTTTGTGCGGATTTCCCACTCTGCACGCCTTGCCACTCAACCCCGACTGCTTCCAACTCACTTGTTGTCTTACCCTGGTTTACGACATATATATATATAAAAGTTTTTAAGGAAAGTTATAGAAAATTTCGATGTTGAATTGAGAGTATAATGTCAGTATAGCAAGCTATTACTGAGGGAATAAGTTGAATTAAATATAATTTATATGAAATATATTTCATATAAATTATATTTAATTCTACTATATATATATGTAGTAATGTAGATTGTTGTTATCCTATTGGATGACCGTAGTGTGGCATGTTGGTTACAGTCGTGGTGGCCACAATGTTTAGAGTGGGTTCAGGTGTGGTTGGGATTACACAAAAGGACATGTTGGATGTCACCACAGAGATGACGAGAGAGTAAGTGAAGCCGACACAGTTCAAGGTAGATCTGTCTAGAGGGGTCTGTCAATCATCGCATCTTAAAGCGGACTAATCTGTTTAAGTAAGAAAGGGGCACACCTGGGAACCCGACTTGTTTTTCGGACCTATTTCCTCTACAGGCGCTGACTGTCACTCACTCTAAATTTTATTTCTGTCACCTTGGCAATTACACTAAAACTATATAACACATGGGGATATAGATATTTATTGGATTATATTACAACATACATATATATATATATTAGATAATAAAAAGGCATATATTGGATTTAATAAAATATTTATTTTGCCAATATTTCGGCTGGCTGAACGCCAACCTTTATCGAGGCATTACATTTTTGTATACACAGTGTATACAAAAATGTAATGCCTCGATAAAGGTTGGCGTTCAGCCAGCCGAAATATTGGCAAAATAAATATTTTATTAAATCCAATATATGCCTTTTTATTATCTAATGAATTAAATATGGATTGCTCTATTTTCAAAATATATATATATATATATATATATGTAAAAAACGATAGAAAAATTAATAGGTCAGGTGTCGATATTGAAAATAAAGAAGGTATATCCTGACCACGAGCATATGAGCTTTTTAGATGGCAGAGCGCCATCTAGTGGAACAGAAATCAACTAAACATTGATTTAACCTGTTTCCTGATATTTGGCTTACCCAATTTCTTGATAAATCAAGAAAACCAATCCACGAACGCGTTTCGCGCTGTTGACGCTCGTCAGCGTGGAGTACGCTGTACCAAAAGTCGTTTTGGTCGCAATGGTACAGCCTGCTCCACGCTGACGAGCGCCAACATCGCGAAACGCATTCGTGGATGGCTTTTCTTGATTTATCAAGAAATTGGTTTGGTCAAATATCAGGGAACAGACTAAATCAATGTTTAGTTGATTTCTGTTCCACTAGATGGCGCTCTGCCATCTAAAAAGCACATGTGCTCGTGGTCGGGGAATGCCTTCTTTATTTTTAATATATAAATGTATTCATTGACAAAATTTTTAAGGAAGACTATTATATAACCTATAAAAAACATCACTACCAATATTGATTGGGATTAATCCTTTTATGGATGTCTCCAGAGGCAAAGTGACTCAACGATCCATTTGGGATCATCTCGTTTTCAAGGATTTCCAGAAGAAACTTGGTGGCAACCAGAAATTACTCTTCACAACATCTGCGCCTATTGCTCCTGATGTCTTCAGGTTCTTCAAAGTGGGATCAGGAGCCCATGTGAGTATTCTAGATAGCACACGCGTGTGCATCTCTCACGTTATGTGCATGTGCAGCTTGTAGATGGATATGGCCAGACTGAAGTTGGATGTGCGACCTATACACCTCTTCTTGCTACTACTTACGGTACCTGTTTCTCTTACAGCAATGGATAGTTTATTTATTCTTTATTCAATGTCTTCCTCTACTAAGGGTGGGCTACATGGTCTCTCCATATCTCCCTCCTTCAGTGTCTTCCTCTACTGAGGGTGGGCCACATGGTCTCTCCATATCTCCCTCCTTCAGTGCCTTCCTCTACTGAGGGTGGGCCACATGGTCTCTCCATATCTCCCTCCTTCAGTGTCTTCCTCTACTGAGGGTGGGCTACATGGTCTCTCCATATCTCCCTCCTTCAGTGACTCTATCTACCTGACCATAGGACATAGAACTAACCATGATGGTAATTGTCTCAGGAAACGTGGGTCAACCTATCTCCTGTTGTCATGTGAAGTTGAAACCTGTTGAGGATTCCAACATGCCAAATGACACCGGCGAGGTGAGTGATAACATTGCCATCCAAATATCTTCCACATCTATTGTACCTTTTAGCATGTATATCGGGATTGAGACAATAACTCTGAAAGATATTTGATATACAGTTATATACACCGACCTGAGTTCGTTAGTTTGCAACGACGGTTAATAGATGGTATCTAGCTTTAATGTCTATTTTGGCGGGAGAGGTGACCTCTGTTAACTCTACATATTTACAACAATAATAAAAGTGGCATATTCTAAAACTATGTTTAAAAATGTAGAATAATCAATGGATGTGAGAATAATATATATACAAGGTGCGTTCATTAATTTCCAGGACTGGTTAAAAAATAAAATAAATAAAAAAGCTAGAGAAAATATTTTTTACAGAGTTGAATATTGGACATTCGACCACACCTGACTGAAAGCACGAGTCTCGTGGCGCACGCGCCGATCTAAAAATAGAACAAAACAACTTCCTTGTAAGGTTCGCATTTCTAATTTTAAAATGGCCATTTTCGAAGAGCAGAGAATCTGCATTAAGTTTTGTTTTAAATTAAAAAAAAGTGATACTGAGACGTATGAATTGATTAAAGAAGCTTTTGGCGATGCAGCTTTATCCCGTTCAAGAACTTTTGAATGATTTTCACGCTTCCAAAAAGGTCGGGAAAAGGTAAACGATGATCAGCATACTGGGCGTCCAAGATCATTTCGTTGCGAGGAAAACAAGCTCAAAATAAAGGAGTTAATTAAATCTAACAGAAGAATTATCTTCAGTGACTGGACTATCTGTTTATTTGGGGATAATGAGGTGCTTAAGGGAGGCAGTGCGCCTTAAAAGACCTGAAAGATGGCAAAACAATGACTGGATACTTCACGTCGGTAATGCGCGGCCGCACACAGCCCATGTTGTTTTGCAGTTTTTGGCCAAGCATTCAACCATACAGATCCCTCATCCACCCTATTCCCCCGACTTAGCCCCCAATGACTTTTTACTCTATCCTAAATTGAAAATTAACTTGAAAGGACGGAAATTTGACAACGTTGATATGATACAAGCTGAATCGAAGGCAACCTTGAGGAACCTCTCAAAAAGTGATTTTATCTCCTGCTTCGACAATTGGAAAAAAGATGGAACGGGTGTATTGAGGCAGGAGGGGCATATTTTGAAAAATATTGAATTAGTTTTTTTATTTGTTTTATTTTTTCAAAGATACAGAGCAGTCCTGGAAATTAATGAACGCACCTTGTATGTGGTATCTTGGGACCTCTCGGACCAGTGTTACCTGATGCTAGATGAGAGGCTCGATGTTACCGCTACCGTGGAGTCGTGGGGAAGGCGACACAGCTTGACCAAAGGTGAAATAAGCAAACAGAGATTCCACAGAAGAGGCGGTTGTTGTCAAAAAGGAATGGAAAGAGGTGGATTCAGGCAGTAAAGGATTACCTGGCGATCGATGGGACGTGTACCAGGGCTCTCGCTGACGGAAGAAAACGTACTAACTACTTAGGTTTGAAAGCCTCCTTTTATAGCTTCCACGGGTCCAGGCAGGTCACTGCCCTTTCTAACGTAATCAAAGGGGGAAGGTTCAAACAGCCAAGAGTGCCAAGACCTCGTAAATCTTCGGAATAGGTTTCTGAATCCTCGTTTTCTATTCGTACTAGGCCTGATTAGTTTCAGACTTAATTTTCTCCTGTAATTCTCCATTTCTTCTATCTGTACAGTTGCTAGACTTTACTACAGTTTTAACGGTACATATTGATGTTATTTGATGTTTCATATTTGCAGTAAATAGATAGTTATGATTGCAAGTCTTGATTAATCAAGAAATTGGTTTGGCCAAATATTAGACAGTTAAATAAACGTTTAGTTTATTTTCGTTCCACTAGATGGCGCTTTGCCATCTAGAAATACTCGTGTGAGCCTGGTCAGGATATGCCTTTTTTGTTTTTAATATATATCTTATATAAAGAAAAGATAAAGAGATTTTCTGCTTGAATTTAGAATGTGTTGAGGATTATGCTATGGTGATGCAGTCGTGGTTAAATCTTGAAAGTATTATAATAAGAATGGTTTTGATCAGAGATTTATTTTATTGAACTAAAGGAATATATTAAAAAAAAAACACATAATTTGATTAAAGTACTGCCTGGCTTAAGGCGTAATAATAAAAAAGAAAAGCTTATTTACATAATGTACAAAAGTTTTGAGCCGGCCAACGGGGAATAACAGCAATGAGTATTTATAGGGGAAGCGTGACCTCTGGCGGTCGATTTAACAGAGTATTTGAATCTATGAAATTATAATTTTTGATATTAAAATAATATTTTTATATAACATATATATACAAGATATGTATAATAGTGTATAATGTATATAATAATATATACGTATAATATGTATAGATACTTGTATAATAGATAGAGATAGAATATAATAGTAAAAAAGAAAGAAACTCAAGCAAAACTTCGGGCCGTTACACGTCATAGGCTGGGTAGAAAAGGAATAAGCGTTAGGTATGTAGAAATAGAACAAAGACAGAACCATGATATTAATTTTCCAATAATAAAATATTAACAAATATGGAAAAAGAAAATCATTTTTCTCTCTATCTTCTCATAATATACATTTCATAATGTAAATATATATACGTATATACTAGACGGGTGATCCGGGCTTCGCCCCGGGATTGACCCGTGTGCATATCTACCCTAGTGATATATATTTAGATAAGATTTTTTTTATAATTGTTTGTTATTAGCATTATCTATTTGTTTGCATCAGCATAATTTAATCTAATCTTTGATAGAGGGCGCTGTTCGTGAGCTAAGTAAAATAATTTGATATATATAGTTTTAATAATTGATTTGTATATTTTTTAAAATAGCCTATCGTCTTCCCTGTATTATTTTACCTACGTATGGAAATTTTGGTTTGAATTAGTGAACTACTGCGAATTTGTATACCGGACATACAAACAAACAAACAAACATACTGTTTTAGTGTCCATCCATACAGAGTTCAAAACAACAACTACCCACCCGTGCAGGCACGGTCACACTCCGCCGCGGCACGTGGGAAAACATCCAATGTTCCCAGCACATCCCCCTCTTTGAGATTTGAAATAAATATACATTACAAACTTTAAATGCATAATATAATTAATAATGAAGGCGATCCACGGGTTTAACAATTCGTCCACTCCGGGTTCTTATCTGGCCGTCTTCTGAGTCGTTAGAGGGATAATCCACAACTGGGGTCTTTTCATTTTCAACTAGTTCCTCCCCCGAAAAGGTCGGCGTCGATGGGTCGGCTAGATATTGCACTGTAACTCCTTTTCGTAGATGGAACCTGTTTCGACGTAAAGTCCCAACTGGAGTATCAACCATATATGACCTTGGTGTCGATGCTTTCTGCTTTACAATCCCCCAGATTCGCATATCTGTAATCCAAACCGTGTCACCTTCGGATAGCTCCTCCATGTCCGTAGCTCCGCAGCGTCGATCATATCTGGATTTCATATCCTTTCTCCTTCTCCTCTCCATTCTTTTCAGGGTCTGAGAGTCCACCAAACTTGGATTAAGATTCTCTGGTGCAATTGGCAAGGTCGTTCGGAGTTTACGTTCCATGAGAAGCTCAGCAGGGCTGTAACCGTTCTCCAAAGGGGTCGATCGATACTCCAGGAGTCCAAGCGATGGGTCTTGATTTTTCTTGAGGATCAACTTAGCAATTTTCACACCTGCTTCTGCCATCCCATTGCTCTGCGGAAATCGAGGACTTGAAGTGACATGTGTGAATCCGTACTGCCTTGCGAAATTTGCAAATTCACGAGCAGCTCCAAATTGCGTCCCATTATCGCTTACAACAGTTTCTGGTATTCCATGTCGGGCAAATATGGATTTGCAACTACGCACCACCACACTGGCTGTGAGCCGATCCAGTTGAATCATTTCAGGAAAGCGAGAATAATAGTCAATGACGACTAGATACCCTTATTCTCGAACTTGAACAAATCCATTTCAATCTTTTGCCACGGTCGTGTAGGAAAGTTGGTTGGTATCAAAGGTTCATGTTTTGAGACGGCTTCCTGGATACAGACACTGCACTTTCTGACTGTTTCCGCGATCTCTTCCGAAATTCCAGGCCACCATACCGTTTCACGTACGCGAAGTCTTGTTTTTGTAATCCCGAAGTGCCCAGCGTGCAACTTATCTAGGATCTCCAGTTTCATACTTGCTGGAATAACAAGACGACAGCTACGCATCAGTAGTCCATTTTGAACGCCGAGTTCATCCTTGACATGCCAATAAGAGAGCAGAGCCGGTGACATCTTCTTCTTATCTGGCCAGCCTTGCTCAAGGTAGTTGACTACTGCTTTCAGGGTCGTATCTTTTTGTTGAGCTTCAAATATCTTCGTCAACATCTCGTCTTTGTCGGTTATACACGAGAGAACTGCATTTATATGCGCTGAGGTTGGCCGTTCGTCTTCACCTCCCTCGGTTGTAAGAAGTGGTTGTCTGGATAATGCATCGGCGTCGAGCAGCTCCTTTCCAGGGATGTCCAATCTTGTTTTGAGCTTTTCCATCAATGGTATTGGTACCCGTCGAGGAGTATGCACAGCATATGGTTTTGCTCCAGGTTTCAATTTGATTTCGTAAGGGTTTACGATCTGTCCCAGTCCTTCAAATACTTCAGGGAATTCCTTGATCGGGTTATTTCTCGTCGCAACCACTTCAATCCGCCTCGCCAGGTTCAAGAGCTCACATGCCCGGCGACTCAGAAGAGGTTCACTCAAACGACGAATGACATAAATCTTCTCCTTGATTTCATAATTGCCATTTCGCAGCATTGATATAAACATACCCACTGTCGGAAGTTCGGAAAATTCAGCAGCTCTAATTTTGATATCACTTTCCACTAGTCGATGCTGTCCCATATCTTCTTGAAGAGACACAGAGGAACACATGTAACATCAGCCTGGGAGTCGAGCTTGAACTTCACCTGTTTCCCGTTCACTTGGATTTCTGCTGTCCATCGCCTCCTGCACTCGCCTTCATCATCATCGAGATTAGATGAATCCTCCACAGCTGAGACCTCCAGGAGAAAACCAATTTCTTCATCAAGTTCAGAAACAGCTTTGACTTCCGCAGTCTTCGCCTGCTTATCTGGGCAGCAATTTGCAAAATGGCCAGTTTTTGAACATAGGTTACATCTTTGTCCTTCAGCACGGCAAGCCTGTCCTTCCCTGTGGGTGAAACCTCCGCATTTTGGACATCGTGATCTTGTTCTGGCTGACTTCTTCTTCCCCGAAGGCTGCTGTTGTTGTTTCGGTGATTGTTTCTTCGAGTTGAACTTCACCTGATTGACCTTTTGGCTTGTTGAGGGACGCTGCAGGTCGACTTGCTGCTGTCGAACGGCTTCCTGCTGTCGAACCATTTTCACCGCCTTTTCCAAAGTCAGTTCGCTGTCCAACTGCATTCTTTCAGACAAAGCTTTGTCCCTCACTCCAACCACTATTCGGTCGCGGATCAACTGCTCATGAAGACCCTCAAATTCGCAACTATCAGCCAATTTGTACAATGAAGTGATGAATTCGTCCACTGGCTCCCGATCCTCTTGGATTCTTGAATTAAATTTCGCACGTTCGTAGATAATATTCTTCCTGACACAGAAGTGGCTGTCGAACGCCTTGAGGACGGAATCAATTTTCGTTGCCTCTTCCTCCTTTTCGAACTTGAAGGTCCTGAATATATCATCCGCGCGGTCACCCATCAAGTACATGAACAAATCGATCTTGTCCGCCTCCTCTTTCTTCTTCATTCCACTGACCACGAGGTATCGTTCGAATCTCTTCCTCCATTTGGGCCATTCGTTGGGAGTCGAGAAGTCGAAAGTTTCTGGAGGTTGAATCTGAGCCATGTTGAATTATCTTCCAAGGTACACAAAAATCGATATTTTGCAATATACGGGTTCGTATTTTATCCAGTTATCGCTGCCACCATGTTTTAATGTCCATCCATACAGAGTTCAAAACAACAACTACCCACCCGTGCAGGCACGGTCACGCTCCGCCGCGGCACGTGGGAAAACATACAGTTCCCAGCACACATACAAACATTCATTTTTATATATATAGATTTATCAGTTATTTTTATCTATTTATTCCTATATTTATCATTATATAATCTTATTTATTCAATTTTGTAATTAACCATATATAATTTTATATAAACATTGTAATAAATCAATCTCAATATCAAATCACTTTCTTTTCTCATGAAGAAAGAGGATAAGATTTTATTTTTAATAATATTTTTTTTTTAATTCATTTTTATGATTTTTTAAGCCTATGACAATTTAGTGTAAAGTGATCAATCTAGTGGAGGACACACATAATATGAAACAATATCTTAATTGATTTTTACCTGAAATATTGACTATTTAGTTATATATATGACAGATTAATAATAATATTTATAATTATAAAAATATTTATCAAAATTCGAAACTATTATAGACGCGTATGGTTCTTATAAAAATAAACAATTTCTACTGCCCTTACTGCAATGGAAAAATTAATAGGAGGACCTGGCTCATCAGTGGTAAACCCTCCCAGCGGTTTCGCCAGTTTAATCTACCATACCGCTGTTATATTACATTTTTCGATGCTAAACTCTTATATATTTATAAATGTATTTAATTCTACTGTCCTCAAAACTTATATCCATAGTTCATCTAAAATACCCATTCCAAGAGTCTACCATCAGTATCACTATAAAAGGAAGATCGAAAAATGCAATATAACAGCGGTATGGTAGATTAAACTGGCGAAACCGCTGGGAGGGTTTATCACTGATGAGCCAGGCCCTCCCATTAATTTTTCCATTGCAGTAAGGACAGTAGATATTGTTTAATTTTCAAAAGAAGCTTACGTGTCTATAATAGTTTCGAATATTTGAATGTATGGAAAAAATGAAAGATATTACACACTACTTTTAAATTTACCAAAATAAAATATTTATATTGAGAATTTTTAGTTAAAATTAAAATTATATATATACAGTTAAACCAGTCTATAACGCCCCCTCTAAATAACGCCTTCCTCTCTAAAGCACCCGATTTTAAACATTAAAATTTAAACATTTTACATTAAAAGTGACCTGTCTTTAGCACCCCCTCTCTATAGCACCCTAATTTGGTGAGTTCCAAGAGGGGGCGCTATAGACAGGTTTAACTGTAGTACGATGCGATTTACATTAAAAGTGACCTGTCTATAGCACCCCCTCTCTATGACACCCTATTTTGGTGAGTCCCAAGAGGGGGCGCTATAGGCAGGTTAAACTGTATATATATATATATATATTATTCACTTTTTATTTTTAAAAAATGTAGTTTTTCTCTTTATTTAGTTAAATGTTAATATATACTTCAAATTGAGTAATTTTCTGATTTCTTATGTAAATTGGTCAAAAGATGTTTAAACTATATTTATTTACCCTCTCTTTCTATATATAAATATTCACAATTTTAAAATAGGATTCAGACGAAAAAAATAAAATATCTCTTTTGAAATGTTAAACCCAATTTCTCTTCAATTTTCTTTTTGATATTTGAGTTTACGCCAAATATGATTAAAATTCGAATCCATTTACTTTCAAAAAAAGATCATATTGCTGTAAGGAAGAATTAAATATCTCAAATTTAAATTCCATTTTTTATTTTTCTACTCACTTACTTCTATAAATAGCTTTTAGAATTCAGACAATAACTCTGAAAGATATTACAGTGACCTTTATTGAAGACACACGAGATAACCAAGTGTGTATACACTCATGGACAAAACTTAAGGTAGTTGTACCTTTTAGCATGTATATCGGGATTGAGACAATAACTCTGAAAGATATTACAGTGACCTTTATTGAAGACACACGAGATAACCAAGTGTGTATACACTCATGGACAAAACTTAAGTAAGTTGTACCTTTTAGCATGTATATCGGGATTGAGACAATAACTCTGAAAGATATTACAGTGACCTTTATTGAAGACACACGAGATAACCAAGTGTGTATACACTCATGGACAAAACTTAAGGAAGTTGTACCTTTTAGCATGTATATTGGGATTGAGACAATAACTCTGAAAGTTATTACAGTGACCTTTATTGAAGACACACGAGATAACCAAGTGTGTATACACTCATGGACAAAACTTAAGGAAGTTGTACCTTTTAGCATGTATATTGGGATTGAGACAATAACTCTGAAAGATATTACAGCAACCTTTATTGAAGGCACGAGATAACCAAATGTGAACAACTTCTGTTTCCCTAAAAAAAAAGATAGACAACCGGCGATATCAAAGACTTTCCACTTCCTTAAGTTTTGTCCATGAGTGTTTTACAAAACGAAACTCTTTCCAACATTACCTACAGTATATTTTTTTCAGTAGAAAGGCGACAAAATTCCGATATCTTTATAAGATTTATATAGAAGAGAGAGAAACGTTATCTTTCCGATAAATTTATACTAAAGAAATCAATCAAAATACGAAACTTTCTTAAGTTTTCTCCATGAATCTATTTATATTTAAGCTTAGTAATTCCAAGTAGATACTAAGAAATCGTACTACAATATAATGCGGCTTATGATTGTAGAACGACATTTAACAATTATCCCGCATGTGTTTCTTTTTGAACGAAAAATCGTAATTTTATTTTAAGGGGAAATAACGATTATTTCTAACCTTAGGGATGAAGTATGAAAGGATGAATTATGAAGAGTAATGATAAACGGAAAAATAAAAGTGTCCAGGGATGGGAAACGAACCCACAGTGTTCCGCATACCGGGCAGATGCCATGTCCACTAGGCTACCCTGAACATATTTTTCTGTTCGTAAATATTATATAAAGTAATTTATAATGCAATATAATGCCGCTTGTGATTGTAGAACGACATTTGAAAATTATCCCGCATGTGTTTCTTTTGAACGAAAAATAAAAAAATTATTTTAAGGAGAAATAACGATTATTTCTAACCTCAGGGATGAAGTATGAAAGGATGAATAATGAAGAGTAATGATAAACGGAAAAATAAAAGTGTCCAGGGATGGGAATCGAACCCACTTCATTATACCAGGTTTTCTCCTATAGAAGGGCGTTCGTACCCGTAAACGGAACACTGTAGGTTCGATTCCCATCCCTGGACACTTTTATTTTTCCGTTCATCATTACCCTTCACAATTCATCCTTTCATACTTCATCCCTAAGGTTAGAAATAATCGTTATTTCTCCTTAAAATAAATTTCGATTTTTCGTACAGAAGAAACACATGCGGGATAATTGTTAAATGTCGTTCTACTAAGCTATGAGTTTTCACAGTTCCAATCACATTTGGTGTAACTTAAAGTAATTCTATTTGGTCGTTAACTCAAAGACACCATAAGTTAATGAATTAATTAAGTTTTATTAGGAAGGTAATAAACAGACGATAATGGACGTAATTATCGTCTGCTCATAAATTTGTACTCTGTGTGATCAATACATTTATTTTAGAACAGCGTTGCTGAGTTTAATGTTTATTGAGAGGGGGTTTGGTAGAAGGATGGTATATACCGTTTTTTTTACTGCTATGACCTGGGATCGAATCCTGTATTAGACAATTTTTTTTTCATAATAAAATAAATTTCTTCAATGGCCATGATTCTTTCAAATTGTCAATAGACATGTGGTGTACTTACAGTAAAAGCAGTCGCTAACTATCCACCAGGATTATCATGGCCTGTACCATGTGTAGACATGTGACAATGACAATGAAAAACACATTTATTGACAGCTTAGTCAATTGTTACACTCCGGAGAGTTAGGCAGTTAAATATTTACAATTTAAATATTCACATCAGGAGGTTCCCCTGCCAAGGGTAGTCTGGACTCTGTCAGGGGAGTAACATCCTCCTGAGCGCGTATAAGCCCTCACGTACAAAGGGATCTGAGTCCCGAGCGCGCTCAATTGCAGCACTGATGATTTCGGTGATAAGGTTTTTCTTGTGGGTGGAACAGGTCCTGAGGAGAGGCTCCCTGTCCTCGGGGTATATGACCGCATCCGTGATGCCACCCTCTGTGATTCCCAAATCAGTCATGGGCCCCGAGTAGCGTTCATTGCACAATTTATAGATTATATCAGCTGCTTCATCCCAGCGCTTCGACGTCAGATCCTCCTCCACTTGAAACAGTGGAGATGGAGATGTCGCCATGGCCGGTGTTGTCATTTTCCCAAGAGGAGCGGGCGGTGTTGGCTCGGCAGGCCGAGGCGCAGGCAGTGGGGGTGTTGGAGACACTGCAGTTGGTGTTGTCCTCAGCTCAGCTTTGACTTGCCCGAGGACTTTGTAGAGGACGCCTGCCTCGCCCGGGCCTCTGTGATATGGGTCCTGGTTGTCGGGATCTCCTGTGCCCGGGGTACCGATCGCGCCGATGAATGCAATCGGCGACTGCTCCTGGCGCCTCCGCTGTTGGAGGATGGTGCAGCGGCTGTAGGCGAATTTGATGATTCGCGGCGCCTCTTCTTGGTTTTCACGACGTTGAAGTCGTCTTCCGCTCCGGGGCTCAAATCCTCAATGCAGTCCGCCCAGTTTCCCAAGACACGGGCAGCGCCGTTGGATGACGTACCGGCCGGCAAGTTGAGCGTGACGTCACGCGCGGCGGCCAGATGTACATCTTTAACGCCTTCTGGTGGATTTGCATAAACTCGATTTTCTGAGTTTTCTTTTAAGATTATTTTCTGATTTCCGTTTTCGCTTGAAATCCTCCCACCAGTAGGAGATGGGATGCTGGGCCTTCCAGGCTCTTGTTCAGCAGATCCCGAGCTCCCTGGCGATGCCGAACTCGACATGCCTAAATGCATTTTACCGCCCGCCAGAGGCGAAAAACACGGAGCTCGCGCGACGCGTGGCCGCACGGCCGAGTGTAGACATGTGGTGTACTTACAGTAAAAACAGTCGCTAACTACCCACCATGATTATCATGGCCTGTACTATGTGTAGACATGTGATGTACTTACAGTAAAAACAGTAGCTAACTATCCACCATGATTATAATGGCCTGTACCATGTGTAGACATGTGGTGTACTTACAGTAAAAGCAGTCGCTAACTATCCACCATGATTATCATGGCCAATATCACATATACTAAGACACATTTTCCAAAATATAATGCTTCAATGATCACCAAAGTTTTTATCTAGTTATCTACAATAAAAATAAACAACTTAAGGTGCCATCTATCGGTGAAACAAACCATTAACTTAAACAACCAATCAATAACGAGCCCATCTGTTTCCAAAACAGCTGGATTCTTTCATCTAATATCAAATTCAATCTTTTCCCAACTATATTTCAACTGTTTCCTTTTTTCTATTTTCTCCCCTTGGCTTAGTTCTTTTTCAAACTCTCTCTCTCTCTAGAAGAGGATTTCTCTTTTCTATCCAACTAGATAAAAAGAGATACGTTAAAGTCTATATACGATCCTGTAGCTTATTACCAATTTCTTTTGATAAATAATATTTTTATTTATTTTATAAAAAATATTTCATAAATTGTGTTTAAAATAGTTTTCCTATATTTGAATGTATGGAAAATGAATGATATTTCACACTACTTTTAAATTTACCAACAAAATATAATAATATGTCAATATTTAATATATATAGATACTAGCGGACGTACCCGGCTTCGCCCGGGTTTTACCCGAGTAAAAGTTTGTCTAACGAATCTCTCGATAAAGTGAACATTTTTTTCCCGGTCCCTTGAAAAATACTCGATAAGTTGAATAAAATCAATATTAATTGGTTCCCTCGGTAATTAGAAGTAAAAGGAATAGTATCTTGCCTTGGAATTGTATCATTATTCTTGTATGGATGTACCCGGCTTCGCCCGGGTTTTACCCGAGTAAAGGTTTGTTTAACGAATCTCTCGATAAAGTGAACATTTTTTCCCGGTCCCTTGAAAAATACTCGATAAGTTGAATAAAATCAATATTAATTGGTTCCCTCGGTAATTGGAAGTTAAAGGAATAGTATCTTGCCTTTGAATTGTATCATTATTCTTGTCTCAAATAAATTGCCGTGTCATCCTGAATTTTGTCTTTCCTAATTTTCTACATTACAAAATCATCGTATCATCATGATAATATTTAGAGCAGATTGTTGAATTATAACAGATAAATTCGAATATTTATCTTGATTATTTCTAGGCGAAAAGTTATTTCAAAAATTTTATATGCTAGAAACCTTCCCAGTACTATACTAAATAACTTCTCAAAGTTTCATGGCGATCCAATGAGTGGTTTGGTCAGGCATAAAGGACAAACAAACAAACAGACACACATACATTCATTTTTATATATATAGATATGCAAATTCGTGACGCTTTACATATATTTCAGAATATCATATATATATGTTATATTATAATATTATTCTATTTAAAATTATATTTCATAGATTCAAATACTCTGTTAAATCGACCGCCAGAGGTCATGCTTCTCCTATAAAAACTCGTTGCGGGGCTCAATTATTCGCTTATAGACATGAATCCTGCCAAGAAGAAAAAGAAGCCCTACAAGCCCATCGTGAACGTCGCCGACCTGGAGAAGGAAGATGAAATGGTGATCTCACGCAACCACGACATCCTGCGCTCCATTGGCCATCCTGCCCTGGAACCCTGCATGAGGACCTTATCCGTTTCATCGCAATGCGAACTGAGCTGGTCAAGGCCCTCCTTGCTGAAGTAGAGAACCTCTCTGGCACCCTCGAAGCCTTCGCGGAGCTGGACCAAGTTATGGAGGCCAACAAGCCCCAGACTGCTTGCCGCAGCACTCAAACCTGCCCTGCTCCTTCCTGCAAGGAAACCAGCTCTCAGACTGACCCAATCAAGCCCGCCACTCCTGCTGCTCTCCCTGTCAAGAAGCCTGCCTCCACCTTGCCTGCTCCTGCTCCAACTAAAAGGAAGCAGTGTGAAGCTCCCAACCCGCCTTCAAAGAGGACAAACCTGAATGGTCCTTCAAAACCTGTGCCTTACCACGTCCCCAAGCCTGCGGCCGCCCAAGTGATCCTCCATGAAGAAAAATCGGCGACTCACACAGTGGTCATCTCAGATGACCCACAGGCTGACTCAAGGGAGATGCTGAAAACAGTCCGCGCTGCTCACACTCTCCCCCAAGGCGTTTGGGCCTCCCTGCGCACCAAGGGGAAGCTGGTCCTCCATTCCAGCAATCCTGACACCATCCCTGAGGTTACAACCTCCCTGGCCAACAAGCTGGATGGAATGAAGGTCCGCCAGCAGAAGGAGATCCTGCCGTGAATCTGCCTCTTCAAAGTGGATGAGGAGACATCCAACTCCACAATTAAGGAGACCTTCCTGGAAACCGCTGCTGTTAGAAAGCTTCCTGGGGACAAGGTGGTGCGCGTGGCGCACCGTTCTGCACCCAGAAGCGGGACCTGCACCGCCTTCATCGAGGTGGACCTCAAGACCTTTAGAGCCCTGGGCGTTCGCGGGAAGATCGTGGTGGATGGAGTAATCCTCAACTTCGAGGAGTCCATCCGCGCCCGCGTCTGCTTCCGCTGTTGTGGCTTCGGCCACAACTCTGCCCAATGCACCAGAGCTCTTAAGTGCTTCCACTGCGGTGAAGACGGCCTGAAGGCCGCACCTGCCCATCCATTGCTAACCAGCGCACCTCCAAATGTGCCAACTGCTGCTCCAAGGGCCTTCCTGACAAGCACGAGACGAGAGCCTCAAGCTGCCCCATCCTGAAGTCTAGGGCCCTCAAGTTCTAGGCTTCAAGGACCTTCTGCCTCCAATTCCATCTGCCACTTCTCCTGGATTCCTGGCCTATTCAAGGCACCCGCCTCACTGCACCCTGGCGCTGTTCCCCTGCTTGCCCAACGTTTCCACCACCCCTGCGAGACATCTCCAGCCGCCAGATCCTAGGGTCCCTTGCCACCTGACATCGCGCTTGGGCTCAAAAATCATAACTTTTGGTTAATAGCCCGTAAAACCATATTTTCTCAAAAATCATTTATTTTGGTAAGCAGCCTCGTAAATAAAGATATTTCCTCCTTTCCCGATGGCCGGCTCAAATCTTTTGTACATTATGTAAATAATCTTTTGTTTTCCTTGTTCTACTCGCCTTAAGCCAGGCAGTACATTTCTAAAATTATGTTTTCTATATTCCATAAGCTCAATTAAAGCTATTTCTAATATTCGCATTTTTATTATTATACTTTCAAGATTTTAACCACGACTGTATTACCATAGCATAATTCTAAAGATGATCAAAAATCAAGCAGAATATCTCATTTTCTTTTTATGACATGTATAAATGTAGAACTAAGATTCAAAGTAAACATTCCACTGAAGAGAATGCAGGAAGTTACTGAAATGTCGGGAGTTGAACTATAGGTTGATGTAGGTGTGATTTTTTCTAAAATAATTGATTGTGTTTCTAAGAAGGAATACACACATACAGATTCACCACAGGAAGGAAGCATAGATGGAGCTCCTATACTCCAGGCCACACAGAACCCAACAACAGCCTCCAGGTCCGACGTTTTATAACAGAATACAAACACATACAGCTTTATTAAGACCACCGGTCTTATTCGGATTCACCACAGGAAGGAAGCATAGATAGAGCTCATATACTCCAGGCAGCACAGAACCCAACAACAGCCTCCAGGTCCGACGTTATAACAGAATACACACATACAGCTTTATTAAGGCCACCGGTCTTATACAGATTCACCACAAGAAGGAACCATAGATGGAGCTCCTATACTCCAGGTCACACAGAACCCAACAACAGCCTTCAGGTCCGACGTTATAACAGAATACACACATACAGCTTTATCAAGACCACCGGTCTTATACAGATTCACCACAGGAAGGAAGCATAGATGGAGCTCCTATACTTCAGGCAGCACAGAACCCAACAACAGCCTCCAGGTCCGACGTTATAACAGAATACACACACATACAGCTTTATTAAGACCACCACTCTTATACAGATTCACCACAGGAAGGAAGCATAGATATACGCCAGGTTCGACTCATGTCCAGTGGAGCCAATCATATCTCTTTCATAAAGCAATTATAACCTATGATTTCTCTTCTATTGTAATAATTCATTACAAATAAGATCCTGTCTAATAGAAAGATGCTGTGATATAGATTTGCATACGTGGTGGAAATGTCTTCAAAGGATATTTCCGCAATCCTAAAGCCACAGCTGAAACCATCGACCAAGAAGGCTGGCTTCATACTGGGGATATCGGTCGATGGAATAAGGTAAGCTTATCATTATTATCATCATTTAAAATATCATCATCAACATTGCACCATCTATCGGCGAAAATTATAAATAATCATTGCAAAATATCATAACAAGAAGAATCGGCAAGGTTATATGTGATGGTGTCTTGTCCATGTAGCAGATCGGTCCATGTAACCTGATCACAATACAGGGCAACTGAGGTGTCTGTATGGATGTCCTGTTCTGGATTGATGTCTGCCATATAGAGGGCTGGCCGGGTATATATGGTCCGGAGTGAGTTGGGTGTTGTAACAGCAGTTCCTGTAGTCATGTCTGGGTTTATCTTCATTCCTTTAAAATGTCCTGTTCTGGATTGATGTCTGCCATATAGAGCGCTGGCCGGGTATATATGGTCCGGAGTGAGTTGGGTGTTGTAACAGCAGTTCCTGTAGTCATGTCTGGGTTTATCTTCATTCCTTTAAAATGTCCTGTTCTGGATTGATGTCTGCCATATAGAGCGCTGGCCGGGTATATATGGTCCGGAGTGAGTTGGGTGTTGTAACAGCAGTTCCTGTAGTCATGTCTGGGTTTATCTTCATTCCTTTAAAATGTCCTGTTCTGGATTGATGTCTGCCATATAGAGCGCTGGCCGGGTATATATGGTCCGGAGTGAGTTGGGTGTTGTAACAGCAGTTCCTGTAGTCATGTCTGGGTTTATCTTCATTCCTTTAAAATGTCCTGTTCTGGATTGATGTCTGCCATATAGAGCGCTGGCCGGGTATATATGGTCCGGAGTGAGTTGGGTGTTGTAACAGCAGTTCCTGTAGATTTAGTCATGTCTAGGTTTATCTTCATTCCTTTAAATTGTCCTGTTCTGGATTGATGTCTGCCATATAGAGGACTGGCCGGGTATATATGGTCCGGAGTGAGTTGGGTGTTGTAACAGCAGTTCCTGTAGTCATGTCTGGACTTATCTTCATTCCTTTAAAATGTCCTGTTCTGGATTGATGTCTGCCATATAGAGCGCTGGCCGGGTATATATGGTCCGGAGTGAGTTGGGTGTTGTAACAGCAGTTCCTGTAGGATTTAGTCATGTCTAGGTTTATCTTCATTCCTTTAAAATGTCCTGTTCTGGATTGTTGTCTGCCATATGGAGGGCTGGGCGGGTTTATATATGGTCCGGAGTGAGTTGGGTGTTGTAACAGCAGTTCCTGTAGTCATGTCTGGGTTTATCTTCATTCCTTTAAAATGTCCTGTTCTGGATTGATGTCTGCCATATAGAGGGCTGGCCGGGTATATATGGTCCGCAGTGAGTTGGGTGTTGTAACAGCAGTTCCTGTAGTCATGTCTGGGTTTATCTTCATTCCTTTAAAATGTCCTGTTCTGGATTGATGTCTGCCATATAGAGGGCTGGCCGGGTATATATGGTCCGCAGTGAGTTGGGTGTTGTAACAGCAGTTCCTGTAGTCATGTCTGGGTTTATCTTCATTCCTTTAAAATGTCCTGTTCTGGATTGATGTCTGCCATATAGAGGGCTGGCCGGGTATATATTGTCCGGAGTGAGTTGGGTGTTGTAACAGCAGTACCTGTAGTCATGTCTGGGTTTATCTTCATTCCTTTAAAAAGTCCTGTTCTTCTTCTTTAAATTGTTGTTGTTAATTCTCTGTTAATGTTGATGTTGCATAAGGGCTGGGGTATTTATGGTTTTTTAATGAGTTTTGCTATTGTCTTGGTGTTTGTCCAGGATGGTACGTTGTCTATTGTGGACCGAAAGAAGCATATCTTCAAGTTATCACAGGTATTTCTATCTATCTCTTGACATATCTTATCATATATTAATACCAAAGTTTGAAAAAAAAAACACATATACCCTTAAGTAAAAGACATCGCCTTATCGTGAAACTGAAAGTTGCTGATGGCTTGCGCCATCTATCTAAATAAATATCAACCTTTCTCGTTGATTTTTAATTATTCCCGAATTGGTCAAATACCCATTCTTGATTAACCAAGAAAAGCTAACCACGGACGCGTTTTGGGGGTGGTGGCCCTCATCAGCGTAGTGCAAGCTGTACCTGAAGTACCAAAAATTGGTCATTATTTGTTATAATACCTTAATAAAGGTGGGCGTTTAGCCAACTGGAATATTGGTAAAATAAATGATATTTTGATCCAATATATGTCTTTTTAATTAAAGATTGATTTATGGATTGCTTAATTTTTTTTTAAATTTATTCATTGTAGCAAATATCATAAACTAGGTTGTTCTTTTCAAGCTGTACCTGATAAAGTGAATTTGGAACAAGAAGAGCACGTGGAAACGAACCTTTATCTATTTAATCTTATTTATAGAACGACGTTTAAACAAGTCTTACCGCAAATGTTTCTTTTACTGAACGAAAAAATCGTAGTTTTAATTATTTTAAGGAGAAATAACAACTATTCCTATCTTCAGGAATGAATTAGGAAAGGATGAATTGTGAAGAGTAATGATGAACGGAAAAATAAAGTGTCCAGGGATTAGAATTTTCCGTTCATCATTACTCTTCACAATTCATCCTTTCATACTTCATTCCTAAGGTTAGGAATAATCGTTATTTCTCCTTATAATAAATTGCGATTTTTCGTTCTGTGAAAAGAAACATTTTCGGTAAAACTTATTAAATGTCGTTTTATAATCATAGCCCCACATTATATTGTATTATAAATTTTATTTATATTGGTATATATTCAAATAATATGATTTTATATTGGGTTTTCGTTTTAAAAATAAACTTTTGATACAGCCTGGTATACCTAATTGTGATTGTTATCTACATCTAATTGTGTATACAGGGAGAATACTTGGCTCCTGAGAAGATCGAATCCGTCTATGCACAGTCCAACATGGTCCTCCAGGTCTACGTAGATGGCAACTCCGATCAGGTAGATTACCTCTTTTACATATCTAGATATCCTTTAATATGTATGAATAACGGTTAACATATATATCCCTCCAAAGCCACGTATATACCTTTAGATATTTTAGTTTATTTTGTTAATAAATAGTTTATATACACTCATGGACAAAACTTAAGGAAGTTGTACCTTTTAGCATATATATCGGGATTGAGACAATAACTCTGAAAGATATTACAGTGACCTTTATTGAAGACACACGAGATAACCAAGTGTGTATACACTCATGGACAAAACTTAAGGAAGTTGTGCCTTTTAGCATGTATATCGGGATTGAGACAATAACTCTGAAAGATATTACAGTGACCTTTATTGAAGACACACGAGATAACCAAGGGTGTATACACTCATGGACAAAACTTAAGGAAGTTGTACCTTTTAGCATGTATATCGGGATTGAGACAATAACTCTGAAAGATATTACAGTGACCTTTATTGAAGACATACGAGATAACCAAGTGTGTATACACTCATGGACAATACTTAAGGAAGTTGTACCTTTTAGCATGTATATCGGGATTGAGACAATAACTCTGAAAGATATTACAGTGACCTTTATTGAAGACATACGAGATATTCACGTATTAAAACAAAGTGTTCAATTCGGGATTCAATCCCGGTTCATGGCTGTCAGGAATCGAGGGTGTTACCCACTCGTCTACGGATCTCCTTTTGTACAGAGTCAGCTAGAGAATATTGAAAAAGCAAGCTAAGAGACATAAATGATAATTTCACAAATACAAAGTAATAATCTGTTTAATATTTTCATTGAATAATTAAATTAAAATAAATTATATCTACGCCACAATAACTTTGTTAAAATTCGAAACTATTATAGACACCTATGGTTCTTTTTGAAATTAAACAATTTCTACTGTCCTTACTGCAATGGAAAAATTAATGGTAAGGCCTGGCTCATCAGTGGTAAACTCTCCCAGCGGTTTCGCCAGTTTAATCTACCATACCGCTGTTATATTGCATTTTATCGATCTTCCTTTTATAGTGATACTGATGCTAGACTCTTTGAATGGGTATTTTAGATGAACTATGGATATAAGCTTTGAGGACAGTAGAATTACATACAATTACAAATATATAAATAACTTTGTGCACATAAACAGCTTCAAAGGTTATGTTAACAAAGATTTTGAAGCAAGAAGTTGAATATTCTTTGAGTGTGAAAGCTTGTGAAAAATAGGAACTTACCCTCTATTATTAATTTGTTTATTTTTTTCTTTGTCGTCTGTTTTCCACAAGTTGAATCTGGTTAGAACGATGTATGTAAATTAGATGATTGTTGACTTAAATACGAGGTAATTAACTCTCTCTATATCTAAAAATGTTTGAAGTTTTAATTTTTTAAATATGAGAGTTGTCTTCAAAAACGATTCAAAAGATTCTAACAACAATATGTAACAACCCTTGGTCTTTTTTTCAGGATTTTGCAATCGCCATCTTGGTTCCTGACAAGAATTTCTTAATTGAATATATGAGGAGGAAAGGAGTCACGTCTGACAATTTCGAAGACCTATGCAAGAAAAGGGTGAGTAAAGATATTTCCTTTAAGATATTACTTGAAGAAAATATTACAATACAACATGTTTTCTCCCAGTTATATAGAATTTATTTTATTTTTGTTAAATTATATTAGTAAATTTTAAAAAATAAGTTAGTTAAATATTCATATTTACAACAAATATATAATAATAAGTAGCATATTCTAAAACTATGGTCAAAAAATATGGAATTATCAATGAATGAAAATATATGTTTTTATTTATAAAATATTTTTATTTTTAGATTATATATTATATACAGTAGAACTACCTCTCTTTAAAGGACAACACCTAGTTACAGAGTGTCCTTTAGAGAGAAGTGTCCTCTTTCTGGAGAGTTGTTAAATACAGTAGAATTACGTCTCTGTAAAGGGCAATACTTAGTTACAGAGTGTCCTTTAGGGAGAGGTGTCTTCTTACTGGAGAGTTGCTAAATACAGTAGAACTACCTCTCTGTAAAGGACAACACCTCGTTAAAGAGCCAAAGTGTTTTTAGGGAGATTTGTCCTCTTACTGGAGAGTTGCTAAATACAGTAGAACTACCTCTCTGTAAAGGACAACACCTAGTTAAAGAGTGTCCTTTAGGGAGAGGTGTCTTCTTACTGGAGAGTTGCTAAATACAGTAGAACTACCTCTCTGTAAAGGACAACACCTAGTTACATAGCCAAAGTGTCCTTTAGGAAGATGTGTCTTCTTACTGGAGAGTTGCTAAATACAGTAGAACTGCCTCTCTGTAAAGGACAACACCTAGTTACAGAGCCAAAGTGTCATTTAGGGAGAGATGTCCTCTTACTGGAGAGTTACTAAATACAGTAGAACTACCTCTCTGTAAAGGACAACACCTAGTTACATAGCCAAAGTGTCCTTTAGGAAGATGTGTCTTCTTACTGGAGAGTTGCTAAATACAGTAGAACTGCCTCTCTGTAAAGGACAACACCTAGTTACAGAGCCAAAGTGTCATTTAGGGAGAGATGTCCTCTTACTGGAGAGTTGCTAAATACAGTAGAACTACCTCTCTGTAAAGGACAACACCTAGTTACATAGCCAAAGTGTTCTTTAGGAGGAGGTGTCCTCTTACTGGAGAGTTGCTAAATACAGTAGAACTACCTCTCTGTAAAGGACAACACCTAGTTACATAGCCAAAGTGTCCTTTAGGGAGATGTGTCCTCTTACTGGAGGGTTGCTAAATACAGTAGAACTACCTCTCTGTAAAGGACAACACCTAGTTACGGAGCCATAGTGTCTTTTAGGGAGAGGTGTCCTCTTACTGGAGAGTTGCTAAATACAGTAGAACTACCTCTCTGTAAAGGACAACACCTAGTTACAGAGTCAAAGTGTCCTTTAGGGAGAGATGTCCTCTTACAGGAGAGTTGCTAAATACAGTAGAACTACCTCTCTGTAAAGGAGAACATCTAATTACAGAGTCAAAGTGTCCTTTAGGGAGAGATGTCCTCTTACTGGAGAGTTGCTAAATACAGTAGAACTACCTCTCTGTAAAGGACAACACCTAGTTACAGAACCAAAGTGTCCTTTATGGAGAGATGTCCTCTTACAGGAGAGTTGCTAAATACAGTAGAATTACCTCTCTGTAAAGGAGAACATCTAATTACAGAGTCAAAGTGTCCTTTAGGGAGAGATGTCCTCTTACTGGAGAGTTGCTAAATACAGTAGAACTACCTCTCTGTAAAGGAGAACATCTAATTACAGAGTCAAAGTGTCCTTTAGGGAGAGATGTCCTCTTACTGGAGAGTTGCTAAATACAGTAGAACTACCTCTCTGTAAAGGACAACACCTAGTTACAGAACCAAAGTGTCCTTCAGGGAGAGATGTTCTATTACTGAAGAATTGCTAAATACAGTAGAACTACCTCTCTGTAAAGGACAACACCTAGTTACAGAGCTAAAGTGTCCTTTAGGGAGAGGTGTCCTCTTACTAGAGAGTTACTGAATAGTAAAAAATAGTAATTTTTAGAGAGGTGTCCTCTATTGGAGGTAGTTCTACTGTATATGTATACAAAGCGTGTATTTTATCAATTTTATAACAATATAAATTTGTTGTGTTTTCAGGAAACACGTATAGCTGTCTTAAATCACCTTCACAAGTTGGGGAAATCACGTGGACTTAATAGTCTAGAACAGGTGAGTTTTTTGCTCTAAAACTGACTACAAAAAAAGGGTTTCTTCTGATCGTACAATTAAAAGAATTGACCAAATACCCATTATTGATTATTCAAGAAAAGCTAACCATGTACGCGTTTAGGCTGTTGGTTCTCATTATCCTGGTGCAAACTGTACCTCAACGACCAAAAAAGCTATCAGAACGTCATTTGAAAATATCCCGCATGTTTTTCTTATATAATTGGATATTACATAGAAAATACAGGGTATATCCCAAACGAGATTAATAGAATCGCCGCGTGGTCCATTTGGATGAGGAAAGTGAAGACTAGAACGTGGCTGATTCCACACTGGTCTTTTTAGTGATATGTTAACCTTGACATGATGTGGCCACTGGACATTGTCGGACCTGGAGGCTGTTGTTGGGTTCTGTGCTGTCTGGGGTATATATGTGCTTCCTTCTGGTGGTGAATCTGTATAAGACCGGTGGTCTTAATAAAGCTGTATGTGTGTATTCTGTTATAACGTCGGACCAGTCTCCCACGTGGAGACAATTTCAAGCTGGAGGTTCAGTAAGACGCCCGAGACCAGCCTCACTTTCACACTGATCTTTATTAATCAAATGTTTTCCTTTTATCCTAACCTATTTTACATATCTATTTTACATATATTTCATACATTACACAAAAACAACAAAAAGACAGTAAATTTACATAATACCTACAATTTAGGTTCGTCTGATATTTGCATACAAAGAAAACGACTATAATTTTATACAGGGGATAGAAATTACATAGTAAATACAGGGTATATCCCAAACCAATATAATACAATAGTAGAGCGGTCTAGAGATTAATTTGGCGAAACCACTAAGAGAGATCACCACTGATAAGTCAAGTCCTCCCAATATTTCATCACATTAAGGACAGTAGAAGTTAATTTTATATGTAAAAGTAAGATAACGTGTGTAGACACGTCTTTACGGCCTGAATACCTGTTTCGTGAATTTTTCAAGATGCCCCAAAGACTAGCTTTTTATAATACAATATAATGCGGCTTATGATTGTAGAACGACATTTGAAAATTATCCCGATGTGTTTCTTTTCAACGAAAAATCAAAATTTATTCCAAGGAGAAATAACGATTATTTCTAACCTTAGGGATGAAGTATGAAAGGATGAATTGTGGGGAGTGTAATGATAAACGGAAAATAAAAGTGTCCAGGTATAGGAATTTATTTTTCCGTTCATCATTACCTCTTCACAATTCATCCTTTCATACATCATCCCTAAGGTCAGAAATATCGTTATTTTTCCTTAAAATAAATTTCGATATTTCATTCAAAAGAAACACATGCGGGATAGTTTACGAATGTTGTTCTACTATCATAAGCCGCATTATATTTTATTATAAAAAAGCTAGTCTTTGGGGCATCTTGAAAATTCATGAAACAGGTATTCAGGCCGTAAAGACGTGAAAATGTGTATACACACGTTATCTTACTTTTACATATAAAATAAACTTCTACTGTCCTTAATGTGATGAAATATTGGGAGGACTTGGCTCATCAGTGGTGAACCCTCTTAGTGGCTTTGCCAAATTAATCTCTAGACCGCTCTACTATTGTATTAGATTGGATTGTTATATACCCTGTATTTTCTATGTAATATCTATTCCCGCGCGTATATTTTCAAAAGGTTGTTTTCACACAGATATATTATAATATATTTTTCTCTCAATATATCATTAATATTTAAAATATGTAAATAATAATGTGTATATAAAAATAGTATTTATCATTAACGTGATACTCCTGTTGAAGGACTGATAAGTCCAAAAGCTTGAAAATAAAAAGTTGAACAAGAAATTTAACCCTGGAAGCTTTATTTATTTTATAATTTACAGTTAAACCTGTCTATAGCGCCCCCTCTAAATACTTCCCGATTTTAAATACGTAGTACGATGCGATTTACATTAAAAGTGACCTGTCTATAGCACATCCTGTTTATAGCACCCTATTTTGGTGAGTCCCAAGAGGGGGCGCTATAGACAGGTTTAACTGTAGTACGATGCGATTAACATTAAAAATGACCTGTCTATAGCCCTCCCTCTCTATAACACCCTATTTTGGTGAGTCCCAAGAGGGGGCACTATAGACAGGTTTAACTGTATATATAAAATATTTCCACAATATTTGATTTTTTCTCATTTATGTATTTAATATTGAACTGACCTCATGTTGTATGTCTAGGTGAAAAGTTTGATTGTTCATCCCAACGCCATGACCGTGGATATGGGACTTGTGACACCAACAATGAAGATCCGAAGATCAAACGTCAGATCACAATTCCGTCAAGCCATTGAAGATATCTACAATGAAGGTCCATTGGTCTAAATCATCTATCAATCAAAGTCTTTTCTGGATCAAATCATACTATCAACATGTGATGAACTTGTCCCATGTCAAGACCACCAAGTTACCCATCCGATTTGAACCATCTTAACGTTATACCTATATACTGTAAATTCATCCTGGATTTTGACAATAAAAGCCTTTTTGGTTTATGCTATTAATTATTCAAGTCTTTTTCTGATCAAATCAATCACTTTTACCTTGTCAAACTAATCCAGATCTTTTACAATAAAGGTATTTTGGTTTATACCATCTTCATTCAAGTCTATTCTAAAACAAATTAACCCTTTCACCTTGTCAATCTCATCTTGAAATTTTATAACGAAGGTATATTGGTTTATATCATTGACCATTCAAGTCTGTTCTGGATTGAATCAATCTCTTTACCTTGTCAAACTCATTCAGAACTTTCACAATGAAGGTCTTTTTGTTTTTGCCATGAACCATTCAAATCTCTTCTTAATCAAATAATTTCCTTGACCTTGTGAGTTTACATCTTCGATTATCATTTCATCTACCATTCAAATCTGTTCTGGATTGAATCAATACCTTGACTCTATCAAACTCATTATGGACTATTACAATAAAGATCTTTTGGTTTATGTGCCATATATCTTTCAAGTCTGTTCTGTATTCAATCAATTCTTACACCCTGTAAATGCATACTGGAATTTTACAATAAAAGCCTTTTTGGTTCGTGCTATCGACCATTCAAGTCTGTTCTGGATTGAATCAATACCTAGACCTTGTCAAAAACTCATCTTTTTTTTTACTTATCCTTTTAGTCTAAATTAGACAAGATCTTGGAGGTCGTGCTCATAAAGAAGTTCAATAACTCTTCTTGGTTATCTGTACAGGGATCCTTTTTCTTTCCGATACAATTTAGTATATATTGGGGAGTGGCTCTTCGGTTTTGCACCTAGTGTACATGGGGAAGCTTTTGGCTTCCTCTTTATAAACTAGAGGGCGCAGGTGACAAGATTTCCATCTGGACAACTGTGTCGACTTCCTTCTGTTTAGTTGGAGGGTCTGTTTTTTTGGTGTTTTCTACCTGGTACCAAGAAAACACATCATGAAATATTACAATAAAGGTATTTTTGTTTATACCTTATACCATTCAAGTCTTTCCTGAATCAAATCAATTCCTTTAACTTTTTCAGTTCACATCTTGGATTATCATTTCATCTACCATTCTTCTGTTATTGATTAAAAAAACTCATCCTGGACATGTTTTTACAATAAAGGTCTGTTTAGTTTATGCCATCAACTATTCAATACTGTCCTGGATAAAATTAAATCATTGATTTTTCTACTCATCTTGTAATTTTATAATAAAGGTATATTGGTTTATGCCATATACCATTCAAGTCTCTTCTGGATCAAATGATTCCATACTCCTTTTTAATATCATCATTAATTTTTAGAATAAAGACCTTTTTGATTTATGCGATCTACCATTCAAATCTTTTTTTGGATTAAATAAATTCTTCGATCTTTGCAAACTCATCCTGGTGATAATAGTATTTTTGATCTTTTATGCCATCTTCATTCAAGTCTGTTATGGAGCAATCCCTACACCCTGTAAATTTATCTTTGACTTTTATAATAAAGGTGTTCGGTATACTTTTTGAATGGTACACTATGACAGGTTCGTTTGGTATTGAAAGAATGATTCAATTAATCATCCTTGATATTTTAAAATTTATTCAGGATAAATATAGATATAAATATTATGTTACAAATTAATTTTAGTAATTAAAGAAGTTAAAAAATGTTCGATTGAAAAGGATGGATTGGGAAGGAAGTCAGTCCGTGTTGGCCGTCAGAATTCGAAGGGCCCACACCCGTGCTTCCCACGTGACCACCGCCGCCGCGCATGCGCGCCGACCGTGACGTCACCACCGTCCGTCGGCGGTTGGTTGAAAACTGTTCTTCTCTTCGTCGCGCGGGCGTGCCTTTCACTAACATTCCTCCCACCAATTTAATTGATAAATTAAATTCTAATACTATATTTTCTTGGCTATAGTAGAGGCCAATCTAAATTTGTTTTGTTTCTAATGGAAAAAGTCGCTGTACTGGACGAAGAAAAACTCCCGATGATGTCTTCACTCTTGCGACTCGAACTTGTCCATCGGCCCCAGGTAGCACCTCCTCCACTTTTCCTAATGGCCATGAAATCCCTCTCCCCCTATTTTTTTTTTTTCTTTTTCTGTTGAAGGGTGTGACGACTGCCTTTCTCAGTTCACTATTGACTTCTTCGATTGACTCCTTTTCTGCAGACTGTGTCCAAAATTGTTCTTCTTTCTTAAGCCTAACTGGTCTCTCCCACCATCTAGTAGTAATCAATTGCGAGATTGAAGCTCCACGTGAGGGGATGTCTGCAGGATTTTCTTTACCAGGAACGTGCCTCCAATCAGTTATGCTTGAATTTTGTCGAATCTTCTTTACTCTTCCTGCGACAAACACTGACCAGTTCATATCACGTTTAATCCCTGCTAAAGCAGTAGTAGATTCAAGTTTCTTCTCCGAAATTAGCTTGTAATTAGGGAGTGGTGGGTGTTCTCCTATCCAAGGTAAATTGACAGAATATCGACCATCTTCATTCTGTTTCACTGTTTGGTTGAAATGTTCCAACGCTGCAACTGACAACTCTTCTTTGCTCTTTTCCTTCATGGGTTCCATGATACTGATAACATCTAATCTCCGAAGATCTTGTATTGTTGCATCACGGACTAAGCATGACAGAACTGATGATTGAGATTTAGTTGTTTGAACATTTCCTAAAACCTTTCCACTAACAGTCCAGCCCAGCTTCGTTTCGAGAGCGACGGGACCAGATTCCAATTCTATTTTCTTTCCTGTTAGTAGCTTGGCGTATACGTCTGCTCCTAGTAGTAGTTCAATCTCCGTGTTCGACCTATAGACATCCAAGTCAATTCCCTTTGATCGAAGTTCCGTCATCCATTCGGTAGGTTGAGCGGAAGGCATTGCACTACAAATCGTTGAGCAGTCTTGTACTTCAAAATTGCAGTTGTACTTGGAGTCCACATCAGAAATGTAGATTCGATACCGCTTGTGCTGCTGTGGTCTCGATTTCACTCCACCAAATAGTAAGTGTACAACTTCCTTTTTCCCGAGCATAGTGAGTCCAACTTCGGAAGCAGTTTGTTCCAATACATATGAGTTCTGGGATCCACTATCTAACATTGCTCGAACAACTTTTGATTTATTTTCGCCATCAATCTTTACCATGATTGTTTGAAGTAAGACATCTTGGCACCGAACTTGATTCGACATGTCCACGGATGCATTTATGTTCTTACTTCTCTCTTCAATCCCATCAGATTTTTGGCTGCCTTTTGAAACTGGACATAAGATTGCCCTGTGTTTTTTACTACAGATGACACATTTCACTACGTTTCTGCAATACTTGGAAAAGTGTCCGGGCTTCAAGCAAGAATAACAACACTGTTTCTCTTGAATTATTTTCCTTCTTTCTTCAAGAGACATTGACATGGCTTTACAGCATTGTTCACTCAAATGTTTTTCATCACAAAATACACATTTATAAGCGTTATTTGACTTCCCATCAGCAACTACCAGACTTGCAGCGGTGGCGACAGATGTCTTCGGCTTGGGCGGCTTATCTCGATTAAATTGTGATGGATATGAACTCGAAAACGGTTGACGAGCCAAACGCATTCTTTCACTTCCCTCAACTTCGTGTTTTAGGAATTCCATAAGCTTCTCCAGGAGGACTTCACTTGATTTATGCTTTCCATCTTCATCAGGCTTGTGATGATGACGAGTCCTTTCCCACGCGACGAAGAGATCTTCAGGTAAAGCTGATTCCACCATGGGGTACAGAATAGCAGCGCATTTATCTGTTGTGACTCCTAAAGATCCCAACGCTCGTAGTTGTGATGATAACCGAACGTATACAGTCGAAAAAGGTGTCGTGTTCCTTCCATGAGCATTTTCCAAAGTGATAGCAATCAAATCCCTTACGTACACTTCCACCAACATGTCTTCACGGCCAAAACGTTCCTTAAGAGTGCTGATGGCAAGTGGATAATTTGCCGCTGAGTTTGGAAAGGATGAAACTATTTCCTCCGACACCGATCCCTTTATCATGCAATTTTGTAGGTATTGGAACTTGACACAGGCCGAAATGGAGTCATCATCGTGGACGCTTTGAAAGGCTGACCAGAACTGCAGCCACTCCCGTGCTTCTCCTCCAAATTTCGGTAGTTCCAACTTCGGAAGTCGATGAAGATTTGACTTTCCTTCGTTCCCCCCGGAAACTATTGATTCTCGGTCTACTGTTGGTTTTGCTAGTAATTGTTCCATTTTTTGCAAAACGCCTTCAGACCTTCCAAATAGATTCGCTTGAACGATATCGACATCTTCAATTTCTTCATCTTCTCTATCCGCCTTTATCAGTTGTTCGATGAGACAATCACTGGCAATTAAGAACCTGTCTTTACATCTGAGGAGCTTTGGTCGTAGAGACATCAACATTTCTAGGCTTGGTTCTTGCTTTCCAAGTTCGCCATCTGCTTCTGCAATAACACTTTCCAAAGTCCTCTTTTTCGTCTCACAAGCTTTCTTGAGTTTGTCCATCTTAAATCCTGGCAGGCTCGCCACAATGTTCGGTACACTTTTTGAATGGTACACTATGACAGGTTCGTTTGGTATTGAAAGAATGATTCAATTAATCATCCTTGATATTTTAAATTTTATTCAGGATAAATATAGATATAAATATTATGTTACAAATTAATTTTAGTAATTAAAGAAGTTAAAAAATGTTCGATTGAAAAGGATGGATTGGGAAGGAAGTCAGTCCGTGTTGGCCGTCAGAATTCGAAGGGCCCACACCCGTGCTTCCCACGTGACCACCACCGCCGCGCATGCGCGCCGACCGTGACGTCACCACCGTCCGTCGGCGGTTGGTTGAAAACTGTTCTTCTCTTCGTCGCGCGGGCGTGCCTTTCACTAACAAAAGGTATATTGGTTATACCATTTGACTATTCAAGTCTATTCTGTATTAAATGATTTCATACATCTTGTTAAGCTAATCTTGAAATTTTACAATGAATGTATCTTGGTCCATGATCCATCTACAAAGTCTGTTCTGGATTGAATCAATACATTGACCTTGTAAAGCTCATCTTGATCTATTACAATGAAGGACTCTTGGTTTGTGCAATCATCCATTCAAGTCTGTTCTGTATCAAATCAATCCCTATACCCTGTTTCAAATTCATCCTGTTCTATTACAATGAAGGTCTTTTTGTTTATGCCATATACCAATTAGGTCTCTTCTAAATCAAATCCATTCTTTGACCTTGTGTGAGATCATCTTTGACTATTACAATGTAGGTATCCATAATATCAACTATTCAAGTCTGTTCTGGGTCAGATCAATCCCTACACCATGTGTCAAATTCCTACTGCTCTATTTACAATAAAGGTCCTTTTGTTTATGCCATCTACCAATCAGGTCTCTTCCGAATCAAATCCATTCTTTAACCTTGTGAGATCATCTTGGACTATTACAATGTATGTATCCATACTATCAACCATTCGAGTCTGTTCTGGATCAAACCAATCCCTACACACTATCAAATTCATCATGGACTTTACAATAAAGGTCTTTTGGTTTACGCCATATACCATTCAAGTCTGTTCAAGATCAAATCCATTCCTTAACCTTATAAACTCATCATGGACTATTATAATAAAGGTATTTTTTGGTTTATATCATCTTCATTCAAGTATTTTCTGTATCAAATCAAACCCTTGATCCCCTGTCAAGCTCATTATGGACTTTTACAATGAATGTATCTTGGTCCATGCTCCATCTACAATTCAAGTCTGTTATTGATCAAATCAATACCTTGACCCTGTTAAATCATCCTGGACTTTTACAATAAAGGGATATTGGTTTATACCATTGACCGTTCAGGTCTGTTCTTGTTTGAATCAATTCCTTAACCTTATGAACTCATCAGTAAAGGTATTTTTGTTTATGCCATATACTATTCAGGTCTGTTCCGGATTGAGTGACTTCATACACCCTGTCAAGCTCATCTTGAAATTTTACAATGAATGTATCTTGGTCCATGCTCCATCAACCATTTGAATCTGTTCTGGAATAAATCATTCCTATGACCATCTTATCTCATCATGGATTATTAGAATGAAAGTATCATGGTCCATGCTCCATCTACAAAGTCTGTTCTGGATTGAATCAATACATTGACCATCTTAACTCATTGTGGATTATTACAATGAAGGTATCTTGATCCATGTCATTGACCATTTGAATCTGTTCTGGATTGAATCAATCCCTTAACTTTGGGAACTCATCTTGGCTTATTACAATGGAGGTATCTTGATCCATGTCATTGACCATTTGAATCTGTTCTGGATTGAATCAATGCCTTGACCTTGTGAAATCATCCTGGACTATTACAATAAAGATATTTTGGTTCATGCCATCTTCATTCAAGTTTCTTCTGATCAAATCAATCCCTTGACCTTATCAGCTCATCCTGGACTTTTACAATAAAGGTCTTTTGGTGTATTCCATCTTCATTCAAGTCTGTTCTGGATTGAATCAATACATTGACCTTGTCAAGATCATCTTGTTCTATTACAATGAAAGACTATTGGTTTATGACATATACCATTCAAGTCTGTTCTGTATCAAACCAATCCCTTGAATCTGTCAAACAAATCTTGGACTTTTACAATAAAGATCTTTTGAGTGTATTACATCAACTATTCAAGTAGATTCTGAATTAAATCATTCCCTATATCCTGTCTCAAACACACATTTCACACAAACTCATCTTGTACTTGTATAATAAGGATCTCTTGGTTCATGCGCTATCGACCATTCAAGTCTTTTCTGGATTGAATCAATTCCTTGAACTTGTTAAATCATCCTGGACTTTTACAATGTTTCATATGCCATCAACCTTCAAGTCTTTTCTGGATTGAATCAATCGTTAAACCTTGTGAACTCATCATGGATTATTATAATAAAAGTATATTGGTTTATGCTATCTACCATTCAAGTCTGTTCTGGATTAACTTATTCCATACATCCTGTCAAGCTCACCATGGACTATTACAATAAAGGTATATGGTTCATACTATCTTCATTCGAATCTGTTCTGTATCAAATCATTCCCTACACCATGTGTCAACTCATCACGTACTATTACAATGGAGTTCTATTGAAACGACATTTGAAATACTATCCCGCATGTGTTTCTTTTCAACGAAAAATTAAAATTTATTTCAAGGAGAAATAACGATTATTTCAAACCTTTTGGATGAGGTATGAAAGGGGGAATTGTGAAGAGTAATGATAAACGGAAAATAAAAGTGTCCAGGGATGGGAATCGAACCCACAGTGTTCCGCTTACCGGGCAGATGCCATGTCCTCTAGGCTACCCTGGACATATTTTTCCGTTCGTAAATAATACATAAAGTAATTAATAATACAATATAATGCGGCTTGTGATTGTAAAACGACATTTGAAATACTATCCCGCATGTGTTTCTTTTCAACGAAAAATCAAAATTTATTTCAAGGAGAAATAACGATTATTTCTAACCTTTTGGTTTATGCCATTGACTATTCAAGTATGTTTTGGATAAAATCAATGTGCCTTGACCTTATGAACTCATCTTGGACTTTTACAATAAAGGTATTTTTGGTCCGTTATCAACCTATTCAGGTCAACATATCCTGAACTACTATAATAAAGGTAAATTGGTTTATACCATTGACTATTCTGTTCTGTTCTGTAATCAAACCAATCCCTATACACCCTCAAGTTATTCCGGACTTCTCAATATTAAAGCTTCCATGTTTAAAATAAGTTACCATTTATCTGTTTTGAATCAAACCAATCCCTACTCACTTTCAACTTATCTCGGACTTCAGTATTAAAGCTTCCAAGTTTATAACAAGGTACCATTTATCTATTTTGATTCCAACCAATCCCTACACACTATCAACTTATCTCGGACATCAATATTAAAGCTTCCATGTTTATAACAAGGTACCATTTATCTATTTTGAATCAAATCAATCCCTACACACTTTCAACTTATCTCGGACATCTCAATATTAAAGCTTCCATGTTTAAAATAAGTTACCATTTATCTGTTTTGAATCAAACTAATCCCTACACACTTTCAACTTATCTTGGACATCAATATTAAAGCTTCCATGTTTATAACAAGGTACCATTTATCTATTTTGAATCAAATCAATCCCTACACACTTTCAACTTATCTCGGACATCAATATTAAAGCTTCCATGTTTAAAATAAGTTACCATTTATCTATTTTGAATCCAACCAATCCCTACACACTTTCAACTTATCTCGGACTTCAGTATTAAAGCTTCCATGTTTATAACAAGGTACCATTTATCTAATTTGAATCAAACCAATCCCTACTCACTTTCAACTTATCTCGAACTTCAGTATTAAAGCTTCCATGTTTATAACAAGGTACCATTTATCTAATTTGAATCAAACCAATCCCTACACACTTTCAACTTATCTCGGACTTCAATATTAAAGCTTCCATGTTTATAACAAGTTACCATTTATCTGTTTTGAATCAAACAAATCCCTACACACTTTCAACTTATCTCGGACTTCAGTATTAAAGCTTCCATGTTTATAACAAGGTACCATTTATCTATTTTGAATCCAACCAATCCCTACACACTTTCAACTTATCTCGGACTTCAATATTAAAGCTTCCATGTTTATAACAAGGTACCATTTATCTATTTTGAATCAAATCAATCCCTACACACTTTCAACTTATCTCGGACATCAATATTAAAGCTTCCATGTTTAAAATAAGTTACCATTTATCTGTTTTGAATCAAACCAATCCCTACACACTTTCAACTTATCTCGGACTTCAATATTAAAGCTTCCATGTTTATAACAAGTTACCATTTATCTGTTTTGAATCAAATCAATCCCTACACACTTTCAACTTGTCTCGGACATCAATATTAAAGCTTCCATGTTTAAAACAAGTTACCATAAAACTGTTTTGAATCAAACCAATCCCTACACACTTTCAACTTATCTCGGACTTCAATATTAAAGCTTTCATGTTTATAACAAGTTACCATTTATCTGTTTTGAATCAAATCAATCCCTACACTATAAAATTATTGTAGAAATCTTTATTGACAATTTGACAATTAATTTATTGACATCATGTCAATACATGCAAAGTACACAGTCTGCCCTATTTTTAAAAAAGAAGATAATATGCATTATATACACTATGTACAATGAATATGGCGCCTCTGCCAGCGCTGCAGAGTTTGATGGAGAATCGCCAGTGGGTCTCCAGCGACACCACGTATTTCATGATCTACGAAGAACACGTAGATTGTGTACTTCGCCCCTGAGGAGATGACGTGGTCCTCGAGATCAACTGGAAAGATCCAGGACTGCAGGTCCGGCCGATAATGGAGAACGCCTCTCAGATGACAGGGCGAACGTCGCTGCAGGACCAGTCTTTATTGATGGTCTCTTGAAGCATACAAGTCAGTTCTGGAATGAGCAAATCTCTTCTCTCTGTCAACTCCTTGTGGATTCTACAATGTAGATATTTTGGTCCATACCATCTACCATTGACGTTTGTTCTGGATCATATCAATCCCTATACCTTGTAAATGCATCTCAGACTTCAATAATGAAGCTCTTTTTTTCTAGACCAAAAGATAGTGTTCAAATCTTTCTAGATCAATTTCGATGTAGATATTAATATGTATTGTTAACTCATTGTAGAATTCATTATTGATGGTCTCTTATACCATTGAAGTAGGTTCTGAATTGAATCAAATTCTGAACCTAGTGTATGTCAATTCATCGTGTTCAAAATTGAAAATCTCTTGTCTAGACCAAGGTACCATTCAAATCTGTTCTGGATCAACTTCTACATTTTGAAAACTTATTATGGAGCTGGATATTTATGGTTTCTTTTGCCACACAATTTGTTCTGGATCAATTTCTACATATTGATAACTCATTGTTGAATTCTTTATTAATGTTTATTATGGATCAAATCAAATTCTTCAACTCTCTCTTTCTTTTGTGTGTCAATGCATCATGTTCTTCAATAATGAAAGTCCCATGTCTAGACCAAGGTACCATTCAAATCTTTCTGACTCAATTTCTAAATATTGATAAATGATTGTTGAATTCTTTTTTGATGGTCTCTTATAACATCCAAGTAGGTTATTGATCAAAAATCAATCCCTAAATCTTGTCTATTTATCGTGGTCTTCAAAGATAAAGATCTTATTTCTAGATCAAGGTATCATTCAAATCTGTTTTGGATTATTTTCTACATATTGATAACTCATCTTAGAATTCTTTATTGATGGTCTCTTATACCATTGAAGTTTATTATGGATCAAATCAATTCCTTCACCTTGACAAGGCATCGTGGTCTTCAATAATGAAGCTCTTTTTTCTAGAACAAAAGTGGTATTCAAATCTTTCTGAATCAATTTCTTCATGCTGATAAATCATTGTTGAATTCTTTATTAATGGTCTCTTTTATACCATCCAAGTCGTATCTGGATAAAATTAATCCCTGCA
>CP092870.1:61784020-61795459 GCA_030710605.1 Cordylochernes scorpioides | reverse complement strand
TATTTTAAAAAGAATATTACTCGTCTATAATAGTTTCGTAATTAGAAAACACATATTTGTTAAACTAATTCAATTCTATATTCAAAAAAAGTATTTAGTGATAATAAATAACTTTCTAAAATGTGGAATTTTCCAGTGTCATCTGTTTTCATTAAATATAAAGAAGAAATTTTAAAGGTAAACACAGAGTGAAGAGCCATTATGTTAATTTTTATTGATTTTTAGAGATATCATTGAGTCAATTTAATTATGGCATTAACGAGGTAAACAAAGGATCCTTTGTGTGTACACATTTTTTCTTCGTTTTTATAAAATTTTAATAATTTTAAAGTTAATATATTACTACAGGATGGAGACATTATTGTTGTTAAATAAATTCGATATTTTTATATATTTGTTGATATTTTCTATCAGTGTATAATATATATATATATATATTCGTGGATGGCTTTTCTTGATTTATCAAGAAATTGGGTTGACCAAATATCAGGGAACAGGCTAAATCAATGAATAGTTGATTTCTGTTCCACCAGATGGCGCTCTGCCTTCTGAAAAGCACATGTGCTCCTGGTCAGGATATGCCATTTTTAATATATATATATAATCTAAAAACTCAAATATTTCTATATTTAAAAATATATATATATCGTAATTTAAACAAAGTGATATGTATGTAATAAAGTATGACGTCTTTTCTAGTCGTCTCAAAGTGACACCAGCTTGCCACCGGACACCCGGGAGATCCAGGGAGGGACAAAGAAGGGGCGTTGGTCCGGATGTTGACAGTTAGTTAGGTTACAGTGGATATTTCGGACAGGCTCGCTGAGACTAGGTTCATTGCCATCTCACGGCGGCCCTCGTGGCCGTAGTTTTGGCTCCTCTCTGCCTCCGCGGCTTCAAGCTGGACGCCGAGCTTTCCTCAGTTAATCCTCAACTTTCCCCTGGTCCTGGTGCCACGTGAGACGTACTAGGAGAGCGTCTTTTGATCCCAAACCTTGTCTTACTGTCCCGTGCGGAATTCCCACTCTTTACTCCTTGCCACTCAACCCCGACTGCTTCCAACTCACTTTTTATCCTTCCCGGGTTTACGACATATATTTTATTTTTATTCATTTATAATTCTACTTCTGGTTATCATCGTTTTTAGAATTACTTTCAGTTTTGTGTGTTGTAAATATGCATAGTTAACATATCTATCTTTTTGTACCAATAATATAGGATTAACTTTATAAATTCTATATAATGTGAAAATAACTAATGTATAATATTTACTCAAGTAATTGAAAATAAAAGCTACTTGATGGTAAATATTATCTTTTTTTTTATCACGACTGCACCTTCAGCCCTTTATCTTATCGATCCTTGTCTTATCAACCCTTTATCTAACAACAAACAAATTATTCATAACATATATATATATATGAAAAAATAGTATAAATGTGATAGTGTACTGGGATAGGGTGCATAAATTAAGAAAAAGGCATCTCCTTATCGTGCAACTGAAACTAACTACCCGTTTCATGATTTTCCAGGATGCCTGAATGACCAATTTTTTGGTCGTTGAGGTACAGCTTGCACCACGCTGATGAGGGCCAACAGCCCGAAACGCGTCCGTGGTTAGCTTTTCTTGATTAATCAAGAATGGGTATTTGGCCAATTCTGGAATAATTAAAAATCAACGAGAATAGTTGATATTTATTCCGATAGATGGCACAAGCCATCAGCAACTTTCAGTTGCACGATGAGGATATGCCTTTTTCTTAATATACAGTCGAACTTGGATAATTCGAACCCCAAGGGACCATAAAAAAATTCGAATTATCCAAAAATTCGAATTAAAAACGGAAATTTTATTTATTTCAAATTCTAGGGACCAAGATAAATATTCGAATTAAAGAGGTTTTCGAATTTAAGAAGTTCGAATTATCCAAGTTCTACTGTATATATATATATGTGGCAATATAGTGGTAATAATGTGGTGAGGAGAGAAATAATCACACGAAGAGTTGGTAGAGGAATAATCCAGGCAGCCAGCCGAGAGAGACGGGCGCGAGGAGCTTCCCGCTGAACGACCGTTTTCTGTGTGGCCACCACCCCCCCGACTACTTTCCCAAAATAGTCCTCAGGTGTTGACGGACGGGCCCCATTTGCCGCCCCTTTGGAATGTCGTGATGTCTAAAGTGACTCCCTTTAGCTGCCCATCTCTCTCTGGCTGACTCTAGGTTTGTTTTATTAATCCTGGAAGAGCATATATTATGACATATATATATATATTTCTCTTTAAAAATAAATTTCGATTTTTGTTTGGAAGAAACATTCGCGGTATAATTGCAATTTTCGTTTTACAATCATCAGCCGCGTTATATTGTATTTTAAATATATATATATGAAAAACAATAGAAAAAAAAGATAAGTGGGTCAGGTGTTGATATTAAAAATTAAGAAGGCATCTCCTGACCGCAAGCACATGTGCTTTTTAGATGGCAGAGCGCTATCTAGTGAAGCAAAAATAAACTAAACGTTTATTTAACTTGCTTCGTGATATTTGGCCAACTCAAATTTCTTGATAAATCAAGAAAAGCCATCCACGAACGCGTTTCGCGCTGTTGGCGCTCGTCAGCGTGGAGTAGGCTGTAACCACTGCGACCAAAAATATTGGATAGCTTTTCTTGATTTATCAAGAAATTAGGTTGGCCAAATATCACGGAGCAAGCTAAATAAACGTTTAGTTTATTTTTGCTCCACTAGATGGCGCTCTGCCATCTAAAAAAGCACATGTGCTCGTGGTCAGGATATGCCTTCTTTATTTTTAATATATATATATATTATTTTAGAAATATAAATTCTAAAACAAATTACTCTGTTTGAATCGACTTGTATTTTCCTTTTTTTCATTTTACTATAATCCAAATTTCTGTCAAAATTATTAATTGTTGTTCTTAAAGAAAGGAAATTCTTGTTCTCGATTGCTTGTATATAAGTTTATGTCAAGCCTTTTCTTTCTTCTTCCCCCTTATTCGATACATTACATATAGATGGAAAATTTGCCCGGCGGAAATTTATCTATAGAAGCACAGGGCGCCTCTCCCGTCAAAAACACCTCTTTGGTAAATTGTGAAGATTCCATTAGATCCCATGTAGATCTCATGGAATAAAGTCCGCCTTAGACTGACGAGGGCCATTAGCCTGAAACCATGGTCTCTAGGTGGACGCTTCTCAGTTTACCAAAGCTGGTATTGTGGCTTTGTCACCGAACCGAGGCCGCTAGTTGCGGCGACGGTCAATAGATGGCGTCAGATTTTGACGGGAGAGGCGCCCTATGCTTCTATGGACATTACATATACACCATATGATAAAGAGGCACACAGACAAAACGTACTCTATGAAGATGTTTTAAATAAAATTAATCTTTGAGCTTAAAGACAGAGAGTTGGTCAATATAAGATATATTGAGAAAATAAAAAAATACATCTCCTTATCGTGCAACTAAAAGTCGCTGATGCCTTGTGCCATCTATCGGAAAATATAAACTATTCGTTGATATTTTAATTATTCCAGAATAGGCCAATCACCTATTCTTGATTAATCAAGAAAAGCTAACCATGTACGCGTTTCGGGCTGTTGGCCCTCATCAGCGTGGTGCAAGCGACCAAAAACTGGTCATTCAGGCATCCTGAAAAAATCCATTAACAACTTTCAGTTGCCCAATAAAGAGATGCCTTTTTTCTTTTCATAATTTATAAATCTTATCCCAGTACAATATCATATTTGTATTATTATTATAAGAAATGTTATTTTGAATTATTTTTATATATTATAATATTAAAAATAAAAAAGGCATATCCTGACCAAGAGAAAATGTGCTTTTCAGAAGGCAGAGCGTCATCTGGTGGAACAGAAATCAACTAAACATTGATTTAACCTGTTTCCTGATATTTGGTCAACCCATTTTCTTGATAAATCAATGAAAGCCAAGATATTGGGTTGGCCAAATATCAGGGAACAGGTTAAATCAATTATTAGTTGATTTTTGTTCAACCAGATGGCGCTCTGCCTTCTGTAAAGTACATGTGCTCCTGGTCAGGATATGCCTTTTTTATTTTTAATATCAACACCTGACCTTTTTATATATTTTTTCTATTATTTTAAAAAAATATTATAATATATTTACAAAATTAAAATTATATCGCAATAAACATATGTAAAATCATTCTAATAATGTAAAAATCTAAAAAAAAAAAGATGTATCATAAAAAAAAACTCATCAGACGATTGAAAAAAAGTCCCATATGTAAACAGAGTAAAACCCAATTTAGGGGAAATAATTTAAGTACCGAGCTACCGGAAATGAAAGAGAAAGTTTCTGCGCAGGTCAGGAAGTAGTTAAATAATATACAGCAGAAGATTTTGTTGTCACGAAATGGCGTGAATTTCGAAGCAGACGATGCTGTTTTGAATTCCCGCCTTAATTGACCTTTTCGTCTGCAAATTGAAAAGTTTGTTCTTTCTCTTTCATATGTTAATTAGGCTTAGAGAGAGGGCTGTCGTCGGTAATTATATTATAAATTAAAGCTGGGGTAATATGCAACTAGAAATCTCTTTTGACAATAATTATTCTAATTTTCAAATTACATATTATTATATACAAACAGACGAGATATTGTATAAATTTACATAGTATTATATATAGGCTCCTAGTTCCATATATGTATATATGTGTGTTATATTAGAATATTATTTTATTTAAAATTATATTTTATATTCAAATACTCTGTTAAATCGACCGCCAGAGGTCACGCTTCCCCTATAAAAACTCTTTTTTTTTTTGTTTCCCGATGGCCGGCTCAAACATTTTGTACATTATGTAAATAAGTTTTCTTTTTTTTTTATTCTTACGCCTTAAGTCAGGCAGTACTTCTATCAAATTATGTTTTTATATATCCCATGAGCTCAATTAAAGCTATTTCTAATCATCATTATTTTTATTATCTTTCAAGATTTTTAACCACGACTGCATTACCATATCATAATCCTCTAATATTCAAAAATCAACAGATATCTCGTTTTTTAATATTATATATATTATATATATAAAAAATATTATTGATTTTCTGCTTTAATTTTGATCATGTTGAGGATTATGGTAATGGTGTTGCAGTCGTGGTTAAAATCTTGAAATTATGATAATAAAAATAGTAAATATTAAAAATAGCTTTAATTGAGCTTATAGAATATATAAGAAAACATAATTTGATAAAAGTAATGCCTGGCTTAAGGCGTAAGAATAAAAAAGAAAAGCTTTTTTACATAATGTACAAATGTTTTGAGCCGACCATCGGGGATATTTATTATTCTGTACATAACCCGGACTCCTGGAGCGTACGAAAGTTGCCAACTGTCCAGGTTTGTCTTCTGACTTATTGTCTATTTGTTGCAGTTGACATCCAACTGATTAGATGTCGCCAGGCTGTTTTATTTTTGGGGAGGTTCTTCAATGCTTCTTGGTTGAATGTGCTGGTGTTAAGTAGAGTTGCAGTCTGGAATCTCTGAAGATGGTAGGATGGGCAACTGAATAGGAGGAGGTCGACTGTTTGATTTTCTTGGTGACAGTGTTGGCATACGGGGTCGTTGTTTTTGGAGGTTCTGGCGATGTCGGCTTGAACGAAGCCGTGTCCTGTCAGAATTGTAGAGGTGATGTTGCAATATTTTAGTTTTGGGAGAATTGAGATTAGAAGACTAGGAGATGCAGCTACTCTTCTGAGGTTTCTTGTAGCATGGTCTGTGGTGTAGAGGTCGGTCCATAGTTGGAGGGCGAACTGTTTGCTTTGAGAGCGGACATATTTCCTAGGAAGGGTTGCGAAGTGTAAAGGCAATTTGGATTGGACTGCGGCTTTGGCGACTTCATCAGCCTGTTCATTTCCAACGATGCCGCAATGACTCCGGACCCAGCAGAGTTGAACATTGTCCAGAGTATTGAGGTTTCTGATTATCTCTGCAGTAAGTGGGGTTCTAGGGATAAAATAATACTTTAATATAACATTTTAAATAATACATTTATATAACATATATATATATATATATATATATAACATATATATATATATATATATATGTCATAATTTGTATAATTAGTGCCCAAGAGATATAATTTATTTTCGTCAAAATAAGTATGTAAATATGTTACGCTTGTGTTAAAATGTAAATATGTAAATTCATCCATGTATAAAAGCTGGACAAAAAATAAAGGTGGCAGACATCGCGGGTGCGCTGTTCGCTTGGCTGGAGCTAATTCTTGTTTGCGCCCTTTCATTTGACCACGACAGATACGACATATATATATATATATATTTAAATATTAAAAAAAAACTATTTCATTTAATTCAAAATTATATGAAAATAAAACCAACCAGTGATAAATTTCTTTTAAGAATATATTTAATATCATCAGCTTTTTCGGGTTTAAAGTTTTTCTTTCTACAGGAGAACTACATTCATGGAGACAAAACTTAAAGAATTGGAAAGTCTTTGATGTTGCCGTTCGTCTGTTTTTTTTTTTTTTTTTTTTTTCATCAAGGCAGAGGTTGTTTACATTTGGTTATCTCGTGTGTCTTCAATAGAGGTGACTGTAATATCTTTCAGAGTTATTGTCTCAATCCGGATATACATGCTAAAAGGTGCAACTTCCTTAAGTACTGTCCATGAGTGTATACACACTTGGTTATCTCGTGTGTCTTCAATAAAGGTCACTGTAATATCTTTCAGTGTTATTGTCTCAATCCCGATATACATGCTAAAAGGTACAACTTCCTTAAGTTTTGTCCATGAGTGTATACACACTTGGTTATCTCGTATGTCTTCAATAAAGGTCACTGTAATATCTTTCAGAGTTATTGTCTCAATCCGGATATACATGCTAAAAGGTGCAACTTCCTTAAGTACTGTCCATGAGTGTATACACACTTGGTTATCTCGTGTGTCTTCAATAAAGGTCACTGTAATATCTTTCAGTGTTATTGTCTCAATCCCGATATACATGCTAAAAGGTACAACTTCCTTAAGTTTAGTCCATCAGTGTATACACACTTGGTTATTTTGTGTGTCTTCAATAAAGGTCACTGTAATATCTTTCAGAGTTATTGTCTTAATCCCGATATACACCAAAATTATCATGGCCTGTACCATGTGCAGACATGTGGTGTACTTACAGTAAAAGCAGTCGCTAACTACCCACCATGATTATCATGGCCTGTACAATGTGTAGACATGTGGTGTACTTACAGTGAAAGACAGTCACTAACTACCCACCATGATTATAATGTCCTGTACCACATGTAGACATGTGGTGTACCTACAGTAAAAGCAATCTCTAACTACCCACCATGATTATCATGTCCTGTACCATGTGTACTAGGGATAATAAAAAATAAGAAACAAGTTGAAGTAGATATTTATAGTAACGAAGTGAATTGATATTAGAAAGGTATTTTTATATACGTATTAAAAATTTCCTTTATTATTATGGTATGTACAATATAGTTTTAATATAGTTCGCTTATATTTTATTTGAATATTCTCGCTTTATATCGAGAAAGTAATGAAAAATATTTCTTTTGATTAATTATTCTCTCTTCTCGCAGTAATTTTGATAAATTAAAAAAGAAGACAATTTATTTTCATTTTAATAAATCAACTCTTTGATGCTAAAATTAATTTTGAAAAAAATCACATTTAAAGATATTAAATGAAATCTTAAATATAATCACAAAAATTTTAATCAATTCTTTATTTTATATTTTATTTTTTCATTAATAAAAATATTTAGAAATTTTAAAAAATAATAACGGATTCATTTTTCTATCACTGATTAAATAAATGAAGACGAACAATTAAATTCAGGATGACCAGATATAAATATATTTTTTTAAATATTCTATGATTATTTTTAATATCCGTCGCTTATTTTATTATTTGAAAAAATTAAATGTTAAATTCTTCAAGGCTAATAAATACTTGAGAATTTTTTTTTTGTTTTTTGATTTTTTTCTCTCTTTTGAATTCTTAAAAAAAATGATTTTCCTAATTTAATAAAAAGAAAATCGGGCGAACATCTGGCCTCAGGCAAAACTTCATAATTAGCAGGAATTGTTTTGAAGGTTTTTTTTTATTTTCAGCAACTTTTTTAAATGTTTTAGATATTAGTTTAAGAGATAATTTCCAATTATTCCGTCTTCAAATTATTATTACTTTTTGTTGTTGGTTTTTCTGAATGTTGTGAAAATATAAATTATTAATTTGTATGTATTCACCGTGTGTTATTCCTATTAACAAAAGGAGAAATGAGAAATATTTTGTTTATTTCTATATAATTATATACACTCATTGCCATAACTTAAGGAAGTTGTACCTATTTGCATGTATATCGGGATTGAGACAATAACTCTGAAAGATATTACAGTGACCTTTATTGAAGACACACGAGATAACCAAGTGTGTATACACTCATGGACAAAACTTAAGGAAGTTGTACCTATTTGCATGTATATCGGGATTGAGACAATAACTCTGAAAGATATTACAGTGACCTTTATTGAAGACACACGAGATAACCAAGTGTGTATACACTCATGGACAAAACTTAAGGAAGTTGTACCTTTCAGCATGTATATCGGGATTGAGACAATAACTCTGAAAGATATTACAGTGACCTTTATTGAAGACACACGAGATAACCAAGTGTGTATACACTCATGGACAAAACTTAAGGAAGTTGTACCTATTTGCATGTATATCGGGATTGAGACAATAACTCTGAAAGATATTACAGTGACCTTTATTGAAGACACACGAGATAACCAAGTGTGTATACACTCATGGACAAAATTTAAGGAAGTTGTACCTATTTGCATGTATATCGGGATTGAGACAATAACTCTGAAAGATATTACAGTGACCTTTATTGAAGACACACGAGATAACCAAGTGTGTACACACTCATGGACAAAATTTAAGGAAGTTGTACCTTTCAGCATGTATATCGGGATTGAGACAATAACTCTGAAAGATATTACAGTGACCTTTTTTGAAGACACACGAGATAACCAAGTGTGTATACACTGATGGACAAAACTTAAGGAAGTTGTACCTTTTAGCATGTATATCGGGATTGAGACAATAACTCTGAAAGATATTACATTGACCTTTATTGAAGACACACGAGATAACCAAGTGTGTATACACTCATGGACAAAACTTAAGGAAGTTGTACCTATTTGCATGTATATCGGGATTGAGACAATAACTCTGAAAGATATTACAGTGACCTTTATTGAAGACACACGAGATAACCAAGTGTGTATACACTCATGGACAAAATTTAAGGAAGTTGTACTTTTTAGCATGTATATTGGGATTGAGACAATAACTCGGAAAGATATTACAGTGACCTTTATTGAAGACACACGAGATAACCAAGTGTGTATACACTCATGGACAAAACTTAAGGAAGTTGTACCTTTCAGCATGTATATCGGGATTGAGACAATAACTCTGAAATATATTACAGTGACCTTTATTGAATACACACGAGATAACCAAGTGTGTATACATTCATGGACAAAACTTAAGGAAGTTGTACCTTTTAACATGTATATCGGGATTGAGACAATAACTCTGAAAGATATTACAGTGACCTTCATTGAATACACACGAGATAACCAAGTGTGTATACACTCATGGACAAAACTTAAGGAAGTTGTACCTTTTAGCATGTATATCGGGATTGAGACAATAACTCTGAAAGATATTACAGTGACCTTTATTGAAGACACACGAGATAACCAAGTGTGTATACACTCATGGACAAAATTAAGGAAGTTGTAAATAAGTGGTGGTGGTGCTTATCTCCATGGTTAAACCAATTCCTGAAGTCCACTCCTCTCCAATTTAGCTATGGTAGTTATAGTCCTGGGGTCCTCTATTGTCAGTTCTGAGCATGACATGTTCCGAAGCCGCACTATTGCATTTCAAGCAGTTATTGAAGGTGTTTGGTCTATTTTTAAATTTTAAGTTTTTATATGGCCACTTCTTAGTCTTAAAAATCATATTATGATGCATTAGCGCGCCATCTGTTATCAAAATTCGAAACTATTATAGACGCGTATGATTCTTTTTGAAAATTAAACAATTTTTACTGTCCTTACTGTAATGGAAAAATTAATGGGAGTTTTCCATTACAGTAAGGGCAGTAGATACTTTTTAATTTTTAAAAATAATTTTTTTGCTCATCCCTAGTATACGTGGTACAGGCCATGATAATCATGGTGGGTAGAAGTTGGCGACTGCTTTTACTGTAAGTGCACCACATGTCTACATATGTGAAAAGCAGTTCGACTTTGTACTTACAAATGTGTCAAGGACTGTTTGGTTACTTGCATTCGCTGGTGGGGTTCGATTTTGCAAGAATAGGGGGCCATTGGAGTCATTTTTTTAATCAGAATAAAGTGCCCAATGCGGGAATGGAACCCGGGTTGTAGCGGTCGTAAACCAACGGTTTAGATCATCCTTCCACCAACCCCAAAAAAGAATCATACACGTCTATAATAGTTTCGAATTTTGATATTACAAACTTCAAAGATAGATTTTTTACTTGTTTTATACACTCATGAACAAAACTTAACTACTATCATTAAATACTACAGCAACAAAATGATACAAATGCCATATGTATTAACTCAATAAGTTCATAACCTTCTGTTTATTTTCCCTATAAAGTAGATCTTTTATTCGATCAACAAATAATATAATTAATTCTTGATTTATAGACATCTAAAATTTGAAAGAATCAAGTTAATTAAGTAAAAATTCGGTTTAAATCTCGGCTAAGAACGCTCAAATCATATAGATAAATAAGCCACAACACCAGTTTAGACAAATACAGACAAAAAGCCAACAACCTGTGTTTGAAGTTTATATATTAAATTTGTAATTATTCCTATTTGTTTTTAATTCATAGAAGCATATTTCTGGCAGATATATTCAATTTTATTTATCATCATCATTTTCTTCTTATTATTATTGTTTTTTACTTTGTTAGTAATCAAATCATTTTGTAATTGAATTTTCTTTTTTTGTGTTTATTTTTAAGCAATAAAATATATAGAACTAAGGTGTAATATTCAATTCAAACATATGTAACCAACATCGATTCATTTTTAAAAACAAAGCATAAATCATAAGCTTATACAACTCTCACTTTTTCATACAACCTGTATACCGTAGTTTCAGTCCCTCATCAGTACAGGGACATAACATACTACCACTAGCAATGATAAAGAATAAGCCACAACACCAGTATAGACAAATACAGCCAACAAGCTGTATACCGTAGTTTCAGTCCCTCATCAGTACAGGGACATAACATACTACGAGAGGAGGTCCAAT
>CP092870.1:61766555-61783920 GCA_030710605.1 Cordylochernes scorpioides | reverse complement strand
CCTTGTATCAATGCATCGAAAACTTCAATAATGAAGGTCCCTTGTCTAGACAAAGGTATGGTTTGAATCTGTTCTGGATCAACTTCGTATAGCGCATTGTTGAATTCTTTATTGACAAAAAACAGCTTTCATCACCAATACAGTAGATTAACCTCCATGAGAGGACACTCCCACTAGAGGAAATCTCTCTACAAATGACAGTTTCCATCATCAATACAGTAGAATATCCTCCATGAGAGGACACTCCTACAAGAGGATACCTCTCTACAAAGCGCAGTTTCCATCACCAATACAGTAGAACAACCTCCATGAGAGGACACTCCCGCTAGAGGACATCTCTCTACAAAGGACAGTTTCCATCACCAATACAATAGAACAACCTCCATGAGAGGACACTCCTACTAGAGGATACCTCTCTACAAAGTGCAGTTTCCATCACCAATACAGTAGAACAACCTCCATGAGAGGACAATCCCGCTAGAGGACACCTCTCTACAAAGTGCAGTTTCCATCACCAATACAGTAGAACAATCTCCATGAGAGGACACTCCTACTAGAGGATACCTCTCTACAAAATGCAGTTTCCATCACCAATACAGTAGAACAACCTCCATGAGAGGACACTCCCGCTAAAGGACACCTCTCTACAAAGAACATTTTTAAATTTCAAATTACCCATATTTACTAGGTAGCAACTCTCCAGTAAGAGGACATCTTTACCTAAAGAACACTTTGACTCTGTAACTAGGTGTTGTCCTTTACAGAAAGGTAGTTCTACTGTATTTAGCAAATCTCCAGTAAGAGGACATATTTCCCTAAAGAACACTTTGACTCTGTAACTAGGTATTGTCCTTTACAGAGAGGTAGTTCTACTGTATTTAGCAACTCTACAGTAAGAGGACACCTCTCCCTAAAGAACACTTTGACTCTGTAACTAGGTGTTGTCGTTCACAGAAAGGTAGTTCTACTGTATTTAGTAACTCTCCTGTAAGAGGACACCTCTCCCTAAAGAACACTTTGACTCTGTAACTAGGTGTTGTCGTTCACAGAAAGGTAGTTCTACTGTATTTAGCAACTCTCCAGTAAGAGGACACCTCTCCCTAAAGAACACTTTGACTCTGTGACTAGGTGTTGTCGTTCAGAACATAAAGGGAATAAGTTAAGACACCTATAACCATTCCGGTTCCTGTAGCATGAACTCTTATTTCTGGAATGAGAAGAGAATACTGGAAATTGGCGTGGTTTTGATACTTTGTGGAAGTTAGAGCGATATGGAAGTTTAAGGCTATTGTGGAAGCCGTGAGACTTCCTTCCAGCCTGCTTGGATGACAGAACACGCCGTCGGTAAACATACAAGCGTGGCCTGGAAATAGTACAGATGGCCACCATTAGGAGGCGCGGCATGTCAACTGAAGCCAATCAGAATCCAATAGACATTCTAGGGTGTTGTTCTTGTGTCTTACTCTATCAACTTCCTATAAAAAGGTAGCTAATACGAAATACTAATAAATACTAACTTTGAAATATTCTTCTGGAGCATCGTTGGACGTAATGAATCGACACATAATTTACATATCTATATTCTAATCGTATTGTAATAGAAGTGATGAGGATGAATCGTTTAACGAAGATAAACGAAATGTTTTTTTTTCTTATCCTAAATTCCATATAGTTTATATGCCAGTTATGTTAAAGCGCTGGTTTTATCCAGCATTTCCCCGAGGTTACCTACAGAGAGGTGTAACTTTGACCTGGTATTAAATGGCCGCCTCTGACATGAGGAACAGACGCCACGTGCAGCCACTCCTTACATGGAGTGCAAACGCTGCTCATCCAGTATAACTGGATCAGGAGACCTTACAGGGTACTATCAGCATGGCCAGCTGAGCCCAGGTTGGTTAGTGAATTTGTTACTGCTCCCCCTCCTCCTTTTTTATCCGGGCTTGGGACCAACAAATGCGAAGTAATGATGAATGACTAACAACAGTAGTGATGACGAGAAGTCGTTCAATGAAGACAAACGAAATGTTATATTAACCAAAAAAGAGAGACGCTCTTCTCAAAAGTAAACGACAGCCAACTTATCTCAGAACGAAGTGTTGTTGTTGTTGTTGCTTATTCCTCAAGTCGTTTAAACAATCTCCATTAGGTTCCATTGTCTCAGCTTTTCTATTATAGTCCTGGGGTTTTCCCAGAGGTCTTTTTTATTGGAGGATTTGATACAATTCAACAGATGTACTGTACAATCTGTTGTTGTTGCTTATTCCTCAAGTCGTTTAAACAATCTCCATTAGGTTCCATTGTCTAAGCTTTTCTATTATAGTCCTGGGGTTTTCCCAGAGGTCTTTTTTGAAGGATTTGATACAATATATGTTCAGGACTGGCTGGTTGGGAATCGTATTTGGGGAATTTTGAGAATGTTTTGATTTTCCATTAAACCTCAGTAGAAAGTACCATCGCCATATCAAGTGGAATGGTTGCTCTGTCCCTGTGTAATTAATATAGAAACTAAAATATCTCATTACATCTCTGAGTACCAGTATGATAGTGAAGAAAGAGAGACGATAAACTACAACTAACAGAACAAAGTACCATTTCAACTCTAATGGAATCCCTATATAGCAATGTAGTAAGTCATTCCCTACATGATTGATCATTGTGAGATAGCGTTGTAATGAGAGATCTGACTGGTGTCTTTATAAAGGTTTTGTATGTATGAGTGCTATAAACTAAATTTGTATTTATATATAAGATATAACAATTTTTTTTCTATCTAATTATAAAGAGATAAGAATATTTTTGTTTCAAAAATAACAAGGCACATACAATCAATCATACAGCTTTATTAAGACCACCTGTTTAATATAAATTTACTGCAGGAAGGAAGCATGGATGGAGCTCCTATACTCCTCCTGGAAGCACAGAATTTTATATAATGTCCTACTAAGCCCAGCTAATTACCTCAGTGTGGCAGGGAGGTGACAGGACAGTATGTCTTGTACTCCTGGTAGGGCCACCATGCTGTCCTACTAAGCCCAGCTAACTACCTCAGTGTGTCAGGGAGGTGACAGGACAGTATGTCTTGTACTCCTGGTAGGGCCACCATGCTGTCCTACTAAGTCCAGCTAACTACCTCAGTGGGGCAGGGAGGTGACAGGACAGTATGTATTGTACTCCTGGTAGGGCCACCATGCTGTCATACTAAGTCCAGCTAACTACCTCAGTGGGGCAGGGAGGTGACAGAACAGTATGTCTTGTACTCCTGGTAGGGCCACCATGCTGTCCTACTAAGCCCAGCTAACTACCTCAGTGGGGCAGGGAGGTGACAGGACAGTATGTATTGTACTCCTGGTAGGGCCACCATGCTGTCATACTAAGTCCAGCTAACTACCTCAGTGTGGCAGGGAGGTGACAGGACAGTATGTCTTGTACTCCTGGTAGGGCCACCATGCTGTCCTACTAAGCCCAGCTAACTACCTCAGTGGGGCAGGGAGGTGACAGGACAGTATGTCTTGTACTCCTGGTAGGGCCACCATGCTGTCCTACTAAGTCCAGCTAACTACCTCAGTGGGGCAGGGAGGTGACAGGACAGTATGTATTGTACTCCTGGTAGGGCCACCATGCTGTCATACTAAGTCCAGCTAACTACCTCAGTGGGGCAGGGAGGTGACAGAACAGTATGTCTTGTACTCCTGGTAGGGCCACCATGCTGTCCTACTAAGTCCAGCTAACTACCTCAGTGTGGCAGGGAGGTGACAGGACAGTATGTCTTGTACTCCTGGTAGGGCCACCATGCTGCCCTACTAAGCCCAGCTAACTACCTCAGTGGGGCAGGGAGGTGACAGGACAGTATGTCTTGTACTCCTGGTAGGGCCACCATGCTGTCCTACTAAGTCCAGCTAACTACCTCAGTGGGGCAGGGAGGTGACAGGACAGTATGTCTTGTACTCCTGGTAGGGCCACCATGCTGTCCTACTGAGCCCAGCTAACTACCTCAGTGTGGCAGGGAGGTGACAGGACAGTATGTCTTGTACTCCTGGTAGGGCCACCATGCTGTCCTACTAAGTCCAGCTAGCTACCTCAGTGTGGCAGTTAGGTGACAGGACAGTATGTCTTGTACTCCTGGTAGGGCCACCATGCTGTCCTACTGAGCCCAGCTAACTACCTCAGTGGGGCAGGGAGGTGACAGGACAGTATGTCTTGTACTCCTGGTAGGGCCACCATGCTTTCCTACTGAGCCCAGCTAACTACCTCAGTGGGGCAGGGAGGTGACAGGACAGTATGTCTTGTACTCCTGGTAGGGCCACCATGCTGTCCTACTAAGCCCAGCTAACTACCTCAGTGGGGCAGGGAGGTGACAGGACAGTATGTCTTGTACTCCTGGTAGGGCCACCATGCTGTCCTACTAAGCCCAGCTAACTACCTCAGTGGGGCAGGGAGGTGACAGGACAGTATGTCTTGTACTCCTGGTAGGGCCACCATGCTGTCCTACTAAGCCCAGCTATAAGTTTTTCCCTGCGACTCTCACATCTTTTTCTGTCGAAATTTTCTCTGAAGCCTTCGCCTATCTTTCTCTCATTTTTTCTGTAGGATCTTGGGATTCTTGGAACTTCATCCTCTCTTCAACCTCTTGTTTCATTCCTATATTCCTCCATCTATCTCTTAGTTCCTCCTTATATTCATCCCTTCTATCTCTTGGTTCATCCCAATATCCATACCTGCTACCTCTTGGTTCATCCCTGCTACCTATTGGTTCATCCCTTCCATCTCTTGGTTCATCCCTATATTCATCCCTTCTACCTCTTGGTTTATTCCTATATTCCTCCCTTCTACCTCTTGGTTCATTCCTATATTCATCCTTCTACCTCTTGGTTCATTCCTATATTCATCCCTTCTACCTCTTGGGTCATCCCTATATTCCTACTAGACGGGTGACCCGGGCTTCGCCCCGGGATTGACCCGTGTGCATATCTACCCGTACAAAAGCTACATACCTATACTTTGGATATTTGCGGACCTATGTCCGTTGTTAACAATATATTATTTAAGGAGCGACCCGCTCCAACACAATAGTTACAAAAACCAAAAAGCGAGTGGGGGGGCATGATGGGGGGGGGGGGGGCAAAGGTGGCGTGATCGTAGCCAACCAATAGGAGAGCGCCATTCCAAAAAAAAAGCAAACGGTGACAGAGATGAAGAATTATTAAGAACGCATGACGATCGTAAATGTATATAGAATACCCCAGGCAGTTCAAAACCCAACAACTGCCTCCAGGTCCGACGTTATAACAGAATACACACATACAGCTTTATTAAGACCACCAGTCTTATACAGATTCACCACAGGAAGGAAGCACAGATATACTCCAGGCAGCACAGAACCCAACAACAACCTCCAGGTCCGACACATGTCCAGTGTCCACACCATGTCAAGGTTAACGTATCACTGAAAAGACCAGTGTGGAATCAGCCACGTTCTCTAGTCTTCACTTTCCTCATCTAAATGGACCACGCGGCGATTCTATTAATCTTATCACAATATTGTTACCAAACATCCTACCTAATATATATATTGAGTAATATAAATGGATATGTAAATAAACACTCCAGAGGTTATTAAAACAATAATAAACAATAAGAGGAGCTTCTTGTGTACACAAGAAGCTCCTCTTATTGTTTATTATTGTTTTAATGATCGTGATTTTAAGAGTTTAATTTCTACACTCCAGAGGTTAGTAAAGAAAAGAAGACTACATCCCTAGAAACAGACATACTAACATGGCTCCAGCTATAAGACTGCCCAGTACATCTCCTCTGATCTCGACCTCCCAACTGTCTTCTAACAGCACCAGAGTTCTTCTTACCGGGGCCAAAAGTTGGACCTTTCCTGTTCTCTGTTGTCCTGTTGTGAAGTTCTGTGGCACTAGTTTGTCACAGTTATCTTTGGGGACATCAGCCTTTCTTTAACTTTATTATCTCCAAGCAAGTTACAATAATGAGGGATATTTTGGTTTTATATTATATATATGTAGTATAAAAACCTCCCCTTTTACATGTACATTGTATTCAACATATTAAGCCAACCTACAGACAACCCAGAGAGAGACGGGATGGTAAAGTCCGGTCACTTGAGACACCAGCGACATTCCACACCTCGGGACTTTGAGACAGTTGGGAATTGTGTGTAACAACGAACGGCCACCCGGCTATGGCAGGCCCATCTCTCTTTGGTTGTCTGGGTTTCTCTTCCAACTTGTGATGTCCTTATTTCATTCCTTATCTCAGGATGACACGGCAATGTGACACGGGAAAAAATGTTCACTAGATAAAACTATGATTTTATAATGTAGAAAATTAGGAAAGACAAAATTCAGGATGACACGGCACACAGGGACCGGGAAAAAATGTTCACTTTATCGAGAGATTCAAATTTACGAGTTTCAAATTATCAAAATATATTTTCCCCACCTCTTATCTATATATATAAAATTGAATGTCTGTCTGTCTGTCTGTTTGTCTGTACTCTATAGATTCAAAAACCATACATCCAATCGCCGTGAAATTTTGGGATATTATTAGGTATATCACCGGGAAGGTTTTTGAAAAATAATTTCATGAATATCTTGAATATCCTTAGAGTTATTTGCAGATTTGTAGATTTAACTCGCAAGCAGCGCCCCCATTGTGACGATGATAACAAGTTTTCTTATCACTAAGTTTGTTCTCTTAAATATTATTTATCAAAAGTAAGATTATCTCAGGATGACACGGCAATGTGACACGGGAAAAAATGTTCACTAGATAAAACTATGATTTTATAATGTAGAAAATTAGGAAAGACAAAATTCAGGATGACACGGCACACAGGGACCGGGAAAAAATGTTCACTTTATCGAGAGATTCAAATTTACGAGTTTCAAATTATCAAAATATATGTTTTTTTTTTTTTATAAATTTTTAGAGAATTGTTTTAACAAATGTTCGCTAGACAAACCTTTACTCGGGTAAAACCTCGGGCGAAGCCGGGTACGTCCGCTAGTTACTACATATACGAGTATATGGTAATTTAAACCAACAACCCCATATTGTATATAACTTATAACAAAATTTTCATGTTGTATAATAGAAACACATCTATAAATATGATAAAGCACAATTTGTGATATAGGCTTAGCAAAATACGGTTATTCTTTTTTGAGGATTTCTGGTTGTTTTTGTACTCACGTATGTTGTAGTTACGAGGACATCCCTTTAGATAAAAACAAATATATATTTATTTAAGGAACGACTTGTTCCATTACATATATTGTTAAAACAAGTTAGCGGTAAACATCAGCAAGGTTGAAGGTAGTAGTTGGAAGTTACGTCATATCGTAGTGACGTCAGCATCTATGATGATTAAAGTCAAAGTCTGTGTAACAATTCCCTCCTTACTTTGGCTTTATTCCCACGATGCTGAGGCTCTCCAGGTGTTTCTTCATCTGGTCTCGGGATAGGTCCTTTGTGAAGATATCCGCCTCCAGGTCCTGAGATGGCTTGTACAGAAGGCAGATGTCTCTGGATTCATAACAGTCTCTCAAGAAGTGGTACTTTCTGTTGATATGTCTACAGCGACTGCTTTGTTTAGGGCTGGAGATCCAGTTGATCAATGACTGACTGTCTGTATAGATCGCAGTTGGTTTTTCCATGAAATTCCATTCTCCCAGCTCTCGTAGCAGGTTTATTATCCACTTGATTTGACAGCAGCTTTCACAAGCAGCTATCATTTCCGCTTCCATTGTGGAGAGGGCGACGAGTGGTTGTTTACTACTTTTCCAGTCTATAGATGCTTCGCCGAGCTTCAATACATATCCGCCGTAGGATTTTCCATCATGAGTGGTCGACCAGCTGGCATCGGTGTAGGACTTAAGGATTCCAGTCTTCCCTCTTTCAAATTTCACTCCTAGGTCAATTGTTCCTCGTAGGTATCTCATCACTCTTTTGATTGCTGTCCAGTGCATCTGTTTTGGTTGTCTGGAGTACTGTGAAAGTTTGCTAGTGATGTAAGCGATGTCGGGTCTGGTGTTAACAGCTAGAAACATTAGCATTCCAAGGGCTTCTTGGTAAGTGTGCTGATCACAATTGTCATCTTCAATATGATTGTCCAAATTGATTTCTTTGGAACCTGGTGTTGGAACTTCCTTACAATTTTCCATTCCATATTTCTGCAATATTTGTTGTACATAGTGGCTTTGCTGTAGCGAAATTCCCTCCTTGTCTTGTATGATCTTGATTCCCAAAAACATGCCTTTACATGTTACATCCTTTATTTCCAGGTGATGTCTCAATTTATTGATGAATCTGTTTGGGGTATCTTCAGAATCTGAGACAGTGATAAAATCATCAACATATATCCCTACATAGAAGTATTTGTCTTCATTCTTCCATTTAAATAGGCAAGGATCAGATTTAAGTTTTTCCAGTCCACAGTCATGAAGTACTTGACTGAATTTCTCGTACCACGATCTTCCGGATTGAGGTAGACCGTAAATACTTTTGTTGAGTTTGCAAACTTTGTTTCTGTCTTGGACAAATCCAGCAGGTTGTTCCATGAATATTGTATTTTCAATGTTTCCATTTAGATAGGCTGCTTTTACATCAAATAGTTTAATGACTGAATCTTTTGTTGCTGCCATTGACAAAATAGTCCTGAGGGTGGCATTTTTAATTACAGGGCTGAAACTTTCGTTGTAATCTCTTCCTGGGATTTGGTTGTATCCCATTGCAACAAGTCTAGCTTTGTAAGTTTTGTTTTCTTGGTCTTTAGATATTTTGAACACCCATTTACTTTTGACAACTTTAGCGTTTACAGGTCTAGGTACCAGTTCCCATACTTGATGCGAGTACATGTTCTGTATTTCCTCAAGCATTGCGTTCTCCCAATGTTTCTTGTCTTCGCATGCGATGGCTTCTTCATAGTCTTTCGGAATGGTTTCATTCGTAGTAGCCAGGACGTAGTCATCGAATCTTTTAGGTATTGTTCGAGTTCTTTGTGGTCTGTCTGATCCACTTGACTCTGTCTGTCTGTTGATCATGGTATCTGGTGCTGGCTCTTCAATATCAACATCTGATAGAACATGATTGTCCAGTTGTTCATCCTCCTGAATGAAGAAATATGTGTCAGTGTCCGTATTATTATCATTTTGTTTTTCTTCCGAGATGACATTATTGTTCTCTCTGAAGTGAATGTCTGCGGTTTCAAGAATGACTCTCGCTGTGATATCAAATACTCGATAAGCTCTTCTGCATCTTGAATAGCCTACAAATATTCCTCTCTTAGATTTAGCTTCTAGTTTGTGTCTTTGATGATTCTCGAGTTTATAGAAGACTTCACAACCAAATCTCATGATGTGAGAGACGGATGGCTTTTTACCTTTCCATTTTTCCATAGGGGTAGTGTCTGGGTCATTAGTTGTGGGAGTTAGATTGTACAGATATGCAGCTGTATTCACAGCTTCTGCCCAGAAGTGTAGGGGTAATTGGGAGTCTGCCAGAAGTGTTCGGCCTTTGTCTAATAGTGTTCTGTTAGCTCTTTCAACTCTCCCATTGCTTCTTGGGGTGTACGGTGTAGTTAGTTCATGTTTAATTCCTTTGGATTCTATGAAGGTTTCAAGGTTTTTATTGATAAATTCTGTTCCGTTATCTGTTCTAAGTCGTTTTAGTTTTGAGTTTAGCTCGTTTTCTCTCTTTACAATAAACTTCTTCAAAACTTCTGCTGCCGAGAGTTTATCTTTGAGAAATTCTACAAATATTCTCCTAGAAAATCCATCTACGATGGTCAAGAAATATTTACTTCCGCCCAAGGAGTTTATTCTCATTGGACCACAGAGATCGACATAAATGGCTTCAAAGGGGTAGCTTTCCTGATTGCCCTCTGTGTGAACATAGGGTACTTTGGTCATTTTTCCCAATGAGCAAGCATCACATTGGTCAAGGGTACCATTTATAGAGTCCAAGCCTTTTAGAAGATTGTTCTTCAAAATCAGGTCTAGTTTGTTGTCACTAGGATGTCCTAACCTTCTGTGCCATGCAGTCCTAGAATTGTCCTTTGAAATCAAACAATGTTCATTTGGAACATGAGTTGCTTCAGGTAAACGTGATAGGTTCAATGTGTACATGTTACCATCAAAGTTTCCTGTTCCTATTAGCTTGTCATCAGAAGAGTATATGTATGCTCCTTCAGAATTCAAAAGAACAGAGTTCCCTCTTCTTACTACGCTTGGAATGGACATTAGATTTCCTTTCAGGTGTGGTACATGGAGGACATTATGCAGGGTTACAGCGTTGTTAAGTTTGTCCTTACCTTGTACAGTAGCTTGGATTAATCCCGATGAGGTAGATTCGATGTGCCTCCCTTCTTCTGCCACTTGTATGCTTCTTCTCTCCTCCGTCTTGTGCTCGATCCAATCACCATGGGAAGTCATGTGGCTTGTGCACGCAGAATCAATTATCCACACGTCCTGAGTTGTCGGGCGTTCCTCCCTTGTGCTTGCATGTAGTGCGTATTCTGAAGTGGAGTCTCTTCGTTGGGATGGTTCCTCCGTTCGTTCTTGGATTGCTGACCTGGCTGTGTCTTCGTTTTGTTTTGGTCCTTTATGGTAGTTCCTTGTACTGGCCATGTTATTTTTGTTTGTTGTATTCTTTTGATTTCCTTTGTTGTCAGGGTTGAACCAACAGTCTTTCTTGAAATGTCCTTTTCTTTTGCAAATGAAGCATGATTTTTCTTTGAATTGGTTGCCTGATGATCTGAAAGCATTTTCAGGATTTTTGCTTCTGTCCTGTCTTTTCTTCTCGAAATCCAGTAGAGTTTGTCTCAAGTCTGGTAAGGAGATTTCTCTGTTTATTGACAGTGCTGCTGTGATCGTGTCAAAGTTAGGTGTGAGTCCTTCAACAATGTATCGTACAAGTTCTCTTTCTGTTACAGTCTTTCCTAGCTGGGTGATCTCTTGTGCCAGTTTCTGTGCTCGTACAATATACATGTTGACATTTTCATTTGGGTTCAATTTTAGTCTGGCTAGATCCAACATTAGGTCTATCATTTTATTTTCTAGAGATCCTTCAAACCTTTTCTTTATGTCGTACCAAATTCTTTTGGCTCTTTTATCGCCTCGAAAGATGATTGTTAAGTCATCCGAAAGTGACAATATTATTAGGCTGTATGCTTCCCGATTCTTTTTCTTCCAAATATCATATTCTAGTTTATTTTTTGTAAAGTCTGGCTCGTCATTAACAATTACGTCCTCGAAGAGATCTTTTGAATCTAGAATTGCTTCCATTTTCATGGACCACGTGGTATAGTTGTTTTCTGTTAACTGTTCGATTTTTGCTAAGTTATGTGTATCCATTTTTATTCAATATTTATTTTCTAAATTGGCGGTTAGTCCAATTATTTATTTTCTTTATGATTTAAATGGATCAATTGGCGGTTAATCCAATTCGCGCGCCCAAACAACGCACTGCTACCAAATTGATATAGGCTTAGCAAAATACGGTTATTCTTTTTTGAGGATTTCTGGTTGTTTTTGTACTCACGTATGTTGTAGTTACGAGGACATCCCTTTAGATAAAAACAAATATATATTTATTTAAGGAACGACTTGTTCCATTACATATATTGTTAAAACAAGTTAGCGGTAAACATCAGCAAGGTTGAAGGTAGTAGTTGGAAGTTACGTCATCGTAGTGACGTCAGCATCTATGATGATTAAAGTCAAAGTCTGTGTAACAATTTGGATTATAGATTATAATAAAAGAAAATAAGACCTAATGAATTATTTGGATTAGGTCTTATTTTCTTTTATTAACATCTATAAATAATTATACGCATGATTGACATGTGTCATTACATCACCATATGTAATGTACTTTGTACAAACTGAGGATGAATAAATAAAACTCTGTAATAGATTAAGAGTTGAGTTAAAACAAGAGGTTGAGATAGAAATCCAAAAACCCTAAAGAGGAATTTGGCAGGTCGCTCCATCAAGGTCATTGGGTGTAGAATACCGCAGACGCCCTTTGCACCCGTTCAAAGTCCAGATTCCCGCATGTCTCACCCCTCGGCAAAGATATATGACCACTCTGCCCTAGCTGAAAATATCGTCACTTCACCATCAGCGTGAGCCCTCGTCGGTTGTACCCAGGACCACCTCATCAACCATGTAGACCAGTAAGAACTCTTCTATCTCCATCTTGCTCTTAGCTCGACTCCTATCTGTTCACGGAACTTTCCTACTACAACTGTGTCTCTTCGTTTTTTGTGTGTGGACATTCCCAAGCTTCCACTCTGCCTCGACCACGACTTCCTGTACTCTGTGAGAACTGTTAAAGGTCATCCAAGTTGCAGAGAGGTACTGGAAATCTCTCCATGCCCTGACTGTCCCTCTCGGTTACTACTGGTTTGATCCTCGGTTATCACAGCTATAGAGAGAGTCGACAGGATAACTCATCACAGATAAGTCAACAGGATCTCATCACAGATATATATTTAGATGTGGTCTTGTTACCTTACATTTCTTTTCAATAATCCAAATTGAGGGGTCGGTGGAAGGATGATCTAAACCGTTGGTTTTGACCGCTACGGCCCGGGTTCGATTTCTACATAAGGCACTTTTTTCTGATTAAAAAGAAAATGCTCCAATGGCCCCTGATTCTTCCAAAAGTCCAACCCCACCAGCAAGTGCAAGTAATCAAACAGGGCTCTGGCACATTTGTAAGTGCAAAGTCGAACTGCTTTTCATGTGTAGACATGTGGTGTACTTACAGTAAAAGCAGTCACCTATTTCTACCCACCATGATTATCATGGCCTGTACCAGGTGTACTAGGGATAAGCAAAAAAAAAATCCTATTACAATATGTTGTACCGAATGAAGACATTAAGACACGAATGTTTCTTTTCACAAATAAATCAAACTTCTACTGTCCTTACTGCGATGAAAAATATTGTGAAACGCTGGGAGGGTTAACCACTGATGAACCAAGTCCTCTCAATATTTTTTTATCACAGTAAGGACAGTAGAAGTTTGATTTATTTGTAAAAAGAAACATTAGCGTCTTAATGTCTTCATTTGTTATGTATAGATGGTGTGTTATTGCTTTGTATAATATGTTGTATCTTCTTCTTCTTTCTTATCTCCACTCAATCATATCAGGATATCAAGTTGTGACCCTTGATGGTGTCTGTTTGACAACCATCATGACTGGGTGAAGTAGAATGCCTTTGTCATTAAGACTGGCAGGCCACTGACTTAGTTTCAAAAGAAATGGCCGCCTCTGACATGAGGAACAGACGCTATATACAGCCACTCCTAACATGGAGTACAAACGCTCCTCATCCTGTATCCCTGGAGTCCTTACAAGGTACTATCAGCATGGCCAGCTGAGCCCAGGTTTGTTAGCAAGCTTGTTACTGCTCCCCTTTCTCCTTTTTCATCCGGGCTTGGGACCGGCAAAGACGGAGTTCCCTTATATGTTGTGTAAATTTAAATTACATATAAGCCTATGCCACATTTATCAATAAAATTGGAAAAATAAAAAAAATAGGAATATAAATTCAAAGAGGCCTTGCCCCGATTCATCCAGTTCTGAAAGTAGTGTTGAAAACCCTAAAAGAAAAGAAGATACCAAAACCCAGCAAAAAGGAGAAAAGCAATAAACCTATCAAGGATAAAAGATTTAAGCCCGTTGAAGAGCGATTATCGCTTGAAAGCTAGCAATTTTAAATCAAAAGAAACTCATTCTGAGGAAATATTTTATGATGCATTAGAGGGTAATCTGTTATCGAAAGCGATATGGTAGATTAAACTGGCGAAACTGCTTGGAGGGTTCACCACTGATGAGCCAGGACCCCCCCCCTGTTAATTTTTTTCATTGCAGTAAGGACAGTAGAAAATTGTTTATTTTTAAAAAGAATCATACGTGTCTATAATAGTTTCGAATTCATTTCAAAAATTTAATTAGAACAGGCCATCTCAAGCCATTGAAGATAGAAAATAATAACAAAATCTATCCCACTTGTCCTAAATGTAGCTTGGCACCTGCAGCGCCAGAACACAGTGTGTATTAGATGTACTAAACAGGACCTTTGGGAGAGGCCACTGCTTATCATAAAACAGCTGGAGTAGCATGGAATTGGTGTAATCTTTACACAAGGGGATAAGAAACAACAACACTGTCTATAAACAGCTGGAGGAGCATGGACTCGTGAAATTGATGTAATCTTTACACAAGGGATAAGAAACAACAACAACACTGTCTATAAACAGCTGGAGGAGCATGGACTCATAGAATTGTGTAATCTTTACACAAGGGGATAAGAAAAAACATCACTGTCTATAAACAGCTGGAGGAGCATAGACTCATGGAATTGGTGTAATCTTTACACAAGGGGATAAGAAACAACAACAACACTGTCTATAAACAGCTGGAGGAGCATGAACTCATGGAATTGGTGTAATCTTTACACAAGGGGATAAGAAACAACAACAACACTGTCTATAAACAGCTGGAGGAGCATGGATTCATTGAATTGGTGTAATCTTTACACAAGGGGATAAGAAACAACAACAACACTGTCTATAAACAGCTGGAGGAGCATGGACTCGTGCAATTGATGTAATCTTTACACAAGGGGATAAGAAACAACAACAACACTGTCTATAAACAGCTGGAGGAGCATAGACTCATGGAATTGGTGTAATCTTTACACAAGGGGATAAGAAACAACAACAACACTGTTTATAAACAGCTGGAGGAGCATGAACTCATGGAATTGGTGTAATCTTTACACAAGGGGATAAGAAACAACAACAACAACACTGTCTATAAACAGCTGGAGGAGCATGGATTCATTGAATTGGTGTAATCTTTACACAAGGGGATAAGAAACAACAACAACACTGTCTATAAACAGCTGGAGGAGCATGTACTCATGGAATTGGTGCAATCTTTATACAAGGGGATAAGAAACAACACTGTCTATAAACAGCTGGAGGAGCATGGACTCATGGAATTGGTGTAATAGTTACACAAGGGGATAAGAAACAACAACAACACTGTCTATAAACAGCTGGAGGAACATGGATTCATGGAATTGGTGTAATCTTTACACAAGGGGATAAGAAACAACAACAACACTGTCTATAAACAGCTGGAGGAGCATGTACCTATGGAATTGGTGCAATCTTTACACAAGGGGATAAGAAACAACAACACTGTCTATAAACAGCTGGAGGAGCATAGACTCATGGAATTGGTGTAATCTTTACACAAGGGGATAAGAAACAACAACAACACTGTCTATAAACAGCTGGAGGAGCATGAACTCATGGAATTGGTGTAATCTTTACACAAGGGGATAAGAAACAACAACAACACTGTCTATAAACAGCTGGAGGAGCATGGATTCATTGAATTGGTGTAATCTTTACACAAGGGGATAAGAAACAACAACAACACTGTCTATAAACAGCTGGAGGAGCATGGACTCGTGCAATTGATGTAATCTTTACACAAGGGGATAAGAAACAACAACAACACTGTCTATAAACAGCTGGAGGAGCATAGACTCGTGGAATTGGTGTAATCTTTACACAAGGGGATAAGAAACAACAACAACACTGTTTATAAACAGCTGGAGGAGCATGAACTCATGGAATTGGTGTAATCTTTACACAAGGGGATAAGAAACAACAACAACACTGTCTATAAACAGCTGGAGGAGCATGGATTCATTGAATTGGTGTAATCTTTACACAAGGGGATAAGAAACAACAACAACACTGTCTATAAACAGCTGGAGGAGCATGTACTCATGGAATTGGTGCAATCTTTATACAAGGGGATAAGAAACAACAACAACACTGTCTATAAACAGCTGGAGGAGCATGGACTCATGGAATTGGTGTAATAGTTACACAAGGGGATAAGAAACAACAACAACACTGTCTATAAACAGCTGGAGGAACATGGATTCATGGAATTGGTGTAATCTTTACACAAGGGGATAAGAAACAACAACAACACTGTCTATAAACAGCTGGAGGAGCATGGACTCATGGAATTGGTGTAATCTTTACACAAGGGGATAAGAAACAACAACAACACTGTCTATAAACAGCTGGAGGAGCATGGACTCATGGAATTGGTGTAATCTTTACACAAGGGGATAAGAAACAACAACAACACTGTCTATAAACAGCTGGAGGAGCATGGATTCATTGAATTGGTGTAATCTTTACACAAGGGGATAAGAAACAACAACAACACTGTCTATAAACAGCTGGAGGAGCATGGATTCATTGAATTGGTGTAATCTTTACACAAGGGGATAAGAAACAACAGCAACATAGTTTCAAATTTTGAAGAAATATTTTGTAATTTTAAAAGTTGTTCACAATTTCATCATGAATAAAGACAAATAGATTTTACAAATATGTACTTTATTATAAAGGTCACAAATATTATAATGATTAGAAAGATCATATATACAGGATGTATTATTCATTTACATATAAATATATGTAAATAATCAATTCCTCTCCCGGCTTCTCCATCTTCCTTCATAGTGTTCCCCAGGAGAATAGCTTCTTCTTCTTTCCTGTCGATTCTCCCATCTTCTTCTATCGCCATCTTCTCCGTAGTCTTCTTCGCCTCTCTTTCTCTCATTTTTTCTGTAGGATCTTGGGATTCTTGGATCTTCGTCCTCTCTTCTACCTCTTGGTTCATCCCTATTTTCCTCCCTTCTACCTCTTGGTTCATCCCCATAATCATCCCTTCTACCTCTTGGTTCATCTCTATATTCATTCCTTCTACCTCTTGGTTCATCCCTATATTCATCCCTTCTACCTCTTGGTTCATTCCCATAATCATCCCTTCTATCTCTGGGTTCATCCCTATATTCCTCTCTCCTACCTCTTGGTTCATCCCTAGATTCATCCCATCTGCTTCTTTGTTCATCCCTATATTCCTCTCTCCTACCTCTTGGTTCATCCCTAGGCTCATCCCATCTGCTTCTTTGTTCATCCCTATATTCTTCCCTTCTATCTCTGGGTTCTTCCCTATATTCATCCCTTCTACCTCTTGGTTCATCCCTAGATTCATCCCTTGGTTCATCCCTATATTCATCCCTTCTACCTCTTAATTCATCCCTAGATTCATCCCATCTACCTCTTGGTTCATCCCTTCTATCTCTTGACTCATCCCAACTACCTCTTGGTTCATCCCTAGACCCATCTCTTTGTTCCCTTTCTCTTCCCCATTCCATGGCATCTTGATCTTTGGTCTCAAGATATTTTCTTCCATTTCCAGGTCTAGGGCTGTTAGAGA